>VZRM01009157.1:214381-242876 GCA_013397955.1 Grantiella picta | reverse complement strand
CTTCACCTGCCCCCGGGCTGGGCTGGGCTCCGCGCCGCTCCGCACCCCGGCCGCGCTGGCTCCTCACCTGCTCCGCTGGCTCCGTGCCGTCTGCCCCGCCGTCTCTCCTGCTCTGCCGGCGCGCTGCCGCCCAGTGCCTTTTAAACCCGTGGTGACGGCCGGGGAAATTCCCAGTTTTGCTTTTTTTTTCCTTTTCCCCGTAGAATGAAAGCAAAAGCCAGCGGTTCCCATCACTCCTGCTGCCGGGAAGCCGAGGTCGGGAGTGGCAAAGGCAGCGGGGTCAGCGCGGGGCGGGGGAGCTGCGGGAAGCGCTGCGGGAGCTGCGGGCACCTGCCTGCCTTCCCGCGGGTGTCTGCCTGCCGCGGGCGCTGCTGCCCCGCGGGTGCGGCCGGAGCAGGTGCCGCACAGCGCCGGGGGTGCCTCGCCCGCCCCGTGCGACAGGTCCAGCGGGACAGGGGCAGAAGCGCTGGCAGTGACCCGCTCCCCTCGGGGATCGCGGCTGCGGAGCCGAGCCGGGGGCAGAGGGCAGAGGGAGCCGCCCGCCGGGATGGGGATGGGGATGGGTTACGGGGGTCCGGGGCTGCTGCCGCAAGGATCTCGCTGGGTGCGGCTGAGGAGGTGCCGCGGGCTGTATGCACACGAGGGTTTCTTAAAATTGAAAGCCAGGAGTTGGGGTTTTTTTAATATGTGGAAATACTGGAATACTAACTCTTCATGCATTTTCGAGGAGAATTTTTGGGGCTTTCCAGATATGACTTAGAAGTTTCTGGGAGTTTATTGAAAAGATGGGTTCTTACCAGTAATACACACGCTCTTTCTTTTGAATTGTTGGTCATTTGGAGTGCTATAAATTCCTATTCTTTGTAAGTTACCTTACTTTAAGAAAATATCTTTCCATTTGCAATCTAAATCTCCTAGAACTTTTTATGACGTTTGTCACAGTAGCTTAACACTAATAGTTTTTCCAGAGGACTCATTTAAGAATGTCTGAACAGAGTTGATCACCATCTTACAGTGGCTCAAGGGACTTCATGGGTGTGCAACTCACAACCTGCTTTTATTCTGTAATTTTCTAATTTGAAAAAGATTGGCAAACTGTATGATACAGAAAAAGTAAAAATGAAGAAATAAAAGTGACTTTGTGTGTTTCACCTCTTATCTCCACTGGTTGCTGGACAAGCCAAGTTTCGAGTGATGGAGTCACTTAGATAGCTTTAATTTAGAGGACTGCTATTTTTGTCTCTTGAGGCATGTTTGTGAAACAGAATATCCAAGTTGCTTGTATTACCCTATTTTCAAACAAGCATTACAGTTCATCTTTTGTACTGGACTCAAGAAGTGCAATGGGAGATTGGAAAAATGTTGCCCAGTAACTGAGTTCTTGAATGTTTTTTGTAAATGTCTTTTAAAATATTAAATCTTAGTCCTTCAAACTGATAATTCATTCAACACAGATATAGTTAGCATAGAGATTTACAGAGATAAAGCTCTGTAGAAGTCAGGTGTGTCCACTTGGAGCTTGAAGATCATAACAGAGTCACCCTATATAGTTTTTACATTTACTACATGTAGGATCCATTTAAGATCCACTTAGCTCATCAGGCTAGATTTTTTGAGACATTAATAGACCTCAGTTGATCACTATATGAAAAGGTTAGAAAATTTGGTTTTCAACACATCAAATTTCTCATTAAAATTTGGCAGGCAGCTTGCCACAAAAATTCTGTGATTTAGCTTGTACAGGTAAAATTTTTCCAGTCCTGTATCCACCTCTGTTTCTAGAACAGAGGTGTACATCACTGCATGTTCACAAGAAATTTATCAGAAAAAGAAGGCTTCATTAGTCAGGGAAAGCATGCATTCTGCTTTGAAGATTCATTCTGCTGTGTGTGGAGGGAGATGGCTGGGATGGGCTGTAAGGGACTGTGTTTCTTTTAGTGGCAGTGAGCACATGTGACCATGGTGTGACTGTGGTGTGACTGTGGTTTTTGCAGAAGTTAGGTGGGTCAATAAAAATTATGGTCAAGTTGTATTGCTTTCTTCTTAGTTGTTCAGAATTTTTCTCTGAGGCTGTGATTTACTAGTGATGCCTAAGTCTAGAGGTGTCCATCTCTTGAATGCTAGACTGGCTGTACCCAACAGCCCATCCTCACTGGAGAGGAGGGAAAGTAGCAGCTGGGGCCAGGGCATCCCTTCTTTCTTTCCTGGCTGCTATCCCACAGCTACTCTGTATGCAGCTGTTGTTCTTACTCAGTAGTGGAGATGGACTGAAACGTGCATACTCCTCCAGGAACCTGCTCAGATCTTTGCTAGTCCTCCAATATAAATTTCTAGCTTTGTTTTGTTGGGTTTTTTTTCGAAACCTTCCATTTAAGCATCATCCTAGCCAACTAGCTACAAGCCAGAGTCCGGTTATGAGCTTCCTAACATGTATTATCAGGTACTCAGTCTCCCTCATTCCCAGTATCAGGTCAGTCACCTGCAGCTGCCTGTCAGTCACTTCAGGCTCTTTGGATGTTTCAGTCTTTTCTCTCTGCCACTCCTCACAGAACTCATATTTTCCTGGATGTCATACAAGGTCAGAAGATCAGAGGTTAGAGCAAAGCAAGATGGTCCACTAAAGGGAGAAACTAAGTGAAGGGCAGTGAGGTTTGCTCCAAAAGATTGCAAAACCCTTGCAGAGAAGGTTGTGTTGCTGCTTTGTCTCATGTTATGGCCAGTAGCATGAATTTGTACATTTGGTCAGCCTGAAAATGTGTTTAAACACACATTTGTTGTAAAGATATGTTCATGGGGATTCATCTGTGAATTAATCTTCTGACGAGATTCAGCTGTGGATTAAGACAGTTGAATATCTAAACATTTATGATTAAGATACTTGTCTACATATGTCTGATGCAGATATGGGCCAATAAAATTCAATACTTGCAGTGAAGCATGGATAAGAATTCAGCCCAAGCAGTCACCAAGAAGCTGGTCAGCTCAATAGTTGTACGTTCTTACCCACACTAGCTAAATCATCTTTAAGTATGAGGGAGTTTAGGCACCCAAAGAGTGTCTTAATCTGGTGCTGAACTCTTCCTCAAGTAAGGCACATGTCATTTGTACAAAGACACCTTTTTAAGCTATTTTAACAGATTACAGAATGTATTTGTTAATACAGCATACACTCTGTGATATCAATATGTACCTAACTGTTCTTCTTGTAATCCAGTCTTTTTTAGATCTACCTTACCGGTTCTGCCACTGCTCCTTGTTCTGTCTCCAGTGAATTCATCTAGTTGTGTAATGAGAAACAGAACAACTGAAATCCGTGTGAAGTATGAGAATATACTAAGTCATGACATCAATGAGCTGGTAGGTAATAGCTCTTGGGCTTCCAAAAAAATGTTGATTATTTTTAGATGCTAGCAATTAATAAAAAAAGCTCTAATATTAAAACAAGATAGAACACCAATTTAAACTCACATATTATGCTGGAATGGTTTTATTTGAGGGAGTGCAACAATTCAGTCTCTTCAAAATCTCTGAAGTCTGTGGGTGCTGCCAATTTGCATGTATAAATACTGTGATACAGGTGTTGGTGCCTGTGCATCATGTAGTTAGACACATGTACCATTTGGCCATAAATCAAACATTTCATTAAAAAGTACTTCTAAAGTAATTTCATGACTACTTCTGTTTGGATATTTTTATCAAGAGAAGAAAGCATTACACAACCTGTAATTTGTTGTACTATTTATAGACTTCTTGACTGAAGTTTTATGTTGTCCATTAAATACAAATGCACAGAGGCACCAAATTCATATGACAGTAAAAGTTTCTTTGTATTTTACCTATTAATATATCTTGTTTAGCCAACAAAAATTATCTTTTCTAGATGGAAGCACAGAAGAACTTAACATTCTCATGCTTTAATCTCCACCATTATGGCTTTATCAGCCAGATTTATTACAGCTGTTCAAAAGAGTATCATAAAAGTTTACCAATCCATGCCCAAAAATTACCCTTCAACTCTTCATGAATTATTAGCAATTAATTTCACCTGTCAAGAACACATTCATGGGAGAACACTTACCACACATCTATTAGTAGAGGCATTTCCATGAAAACAGGATTTTTCTGACAGGTTGTCACTACATGAGAATTCACCATTCTGTTGCAGACTTAAATCAAGATCTATTTGCATGAAATACAAATAATATACAGGGCTTTTCCAAAGGCAAAATCAGGAGTCATGGCATTTCTTCACAGTTATGAAAACCACCATCCTTCAGAGCATTATGGCAGTGGTTTCCAACCTTTCTTTACAAAGACACATCAACCCTCATCTGGAAACAAAATAACCTTTAGGGTTGGGGAATTATCATTTAACATTTCAATCATGTAATGTTTGTTGAGATTACGAAGACAGAAAGATACTTCTCCATGGATAAATGACTCTATCCTGAAAAAGGCATCAAATTTGGGGAGAATATTAATGGCCATATTACAATAGATAAGCACTCCCTTTAGTTTGCTGTCTTATTTCAGACAAAGACAAACATTCCCTAGAGAACAAAAATAAACTCTTGGTGACCAGTTAGAAGATAGCTAATCTGTAAGAGAAAATGACAGCAGACCCTGCTGTCTTCCTGTGGTGGAGAGCCCTGAGACACATTCCAGCCCTGCTCCAGATGCAGGGTCAGGGAGTCTGGGGATTGTCCTGGCCTGGATGGGGCCAGGATGGAGCTTGATGCAGCTGGTGCCCAAGGGTGCCATCAAGGATTGGAATGGAGCAATGCCATTATTACAGATACATTTGGAAAGTATTTTTTTTTAGTTGCAATAAATATTATAGAGGATTTTTAAGATATGGGTTTTGTTTTAGGAGACTGTGTGAAAACGAAAAGAGTTATCAAAGTAAATACGTAAATAGAATCTCAAAGAATTAGTATTTGTGAAATCTAATGGGAATGTACTCAGCGCTGAAGATTTTACTTCCTAGAACACACATTCACAAGCAACTACTGTGCAAGTTTCTTCATTTTTCTGTCCATACTTTTCCTGGTTCAAGAGAAATTTCTCTTCCATGTAAAATCAGTGTATTATCACTATACGTTAAGAGCAAATATTATGGGTGCTGTGTGGGTGATAGCAACTGCCCACTAGGCACTTACCTGCAACTGTGGAGTCAAAGTAAATAGCTTTCAGTTCCTCAGCCTGATGTCTGGAGCAGCTATGTGTTTGCTACAGAGCAGACTAGTGATTTATATATTAGAACTCTGTAAGGTAGTTTAATTTTCATTAATGACTTTTTTGAGGTCAGGATTTCCCTTAGGTTGGTTTAGTCACAGCCAATATACTACCTTCAGAAGTGGTTACTGTACGTTATATTAAAGGTGACCTGAGGAAGCCGGTGAGGATGGGTAAATTCAATAACAACTGGCAAATGAAGCCAGAGATATTATAGAGGTTTTGGGGTGATTATTTTTATATATATATGTAGTTATAAATTTTGGTGCTGTGTGACTGCTGCAAAAAATTCATTCTGTTGTGGTGCAAGAAAGATTCGCATTAGCTTCTAAATGTGGGTGGTTTGGGGTTTTTTAATTTGGTTTTTTGGGGTTTTTTGTTTGTTTGGTTGGGGTTTTTTGTGTGTTTTGTTTTGTGAGTTTTTTGTCATCGAATATTTGACTTCCTAAACTCTTAGTTTTGAAAACACTTCCTGAATGAAGTTCTGTTCACCTTGGGTGAACTCCTGAAATACAGACAATTTCTGCAGAAAAACTTTAAGAATTAAGTTGTCTAATGTGTTCATATGTGTGCCTAAGTGAAGAGAACTAAAAAAATACTGCTGTGAGCAGCTCTTCTAAAAGCCCTTCTGGTTGCATCGGGCTATCTGGGTACAGGCTGAAGAAGAAAATGAAGCTTTTGTTGAGTTGGCTTCCATTGTCCTCTTGATGACAAGTGTGAAAGTAGAAGAAAAAACAACAACAGAGGATAAACCATTGATAAAAGATTATAGTCAGGCAAAAGAGCATGGGATATTGCTTAGGCCATCTTCTGTTATTACATAAGCAAAGTGAGTGCTACCATCTGTTTAGAGCTGGGACATGCATTTATTGAGACAAACATTGACAAACACTCTATTCAATGCATTCCATGTTACAACTCAAATGTAAGATTTCAACATTGCTCTGTGTTTCAAAATTTCCAAAGAACAAAGTACTTTGATAGAATATGAAGGTTTAAATTGAACAGATCTGTCCCCCGTTTTGGACTTCCTAGTATCAGAGAAAGATGGAGCTACTGGACAGAATCCAGCAAGGGGCCATGAAGATGCTGAAGGGCATCTCTCTAATAAGGAAAGGCTGAGAGAGCTGGGACTGTTCAGCCTGGAGAAGAGAATGCTCAGAGGGATTTCATCAAACTGTAGAAATACCTGAAGTGAGAAGGCAAAGGACACCTCTACAGGCTCATCAGTAGTGCCCAGTGACAGGGCATGGGGCAGTGGGCACACACTGACACACAGGAGGTTCCTTCTGAACATTAGGAAACAGCTTTTTACTGTGAGGGTGACTGAGCACTGGCACAGTTCTTCCATGTCTAAACATATATGATATTTTACAGGTAAATATGTCTGCGGAGAATCGTGACAGGTGCTGCAAGAATAAAAAATATGAAAACATCAAAGTGTTTTTCTGCAATGATACTGAGGTAAAATTTAACCTTTCATAATTCAGAGAATACAAACTCAGATGAGCTCTTTGTACAGAGTCCCTGAATAAAATAGTGTGATAAGTAGTATTTCCTTTTAAAAGTCAAATCCCAATATTCAGGATTGTTTGGTTTTTGAATCTGCAATCACACAATGTGTCAAGTAAACTGATATTTTAAAATTTTAAATATTAAGCAATTCCATATCCAAGAAATGTGGATGGTTTTTGCCTACTATGAAGATTCTTCTATATTTTTAATCCAAAGTAGACAAAACACTTTTTCCAACACTTTTTGTTTTGGACGTATACATTAAAATTTTCCAACCTCTGTTTTTATTTTTCTACAGAAAATTGTATTAGCTAAGCTTTTCACTTCAGATCTGAAATCTTTGAAATAGTAGTTTGGGCAAATTTCAAATGCCAGAAAGCACAATTGTCACCTGTTGCTACAGATTTTATCAAGACTTGATAAAAGGACTGGCTGCAAAAATAATTTGTTTTCCTAACTGCATCAATTGATTTCATTATGTCTGTGATTTCTCCCTAACATCCTTATGCTACTATTATTACTACTAAAAATTGCTACTTTAAATCCCTTGAAGAGATGGCAGGTAAGTCAGATTAGTGATGTGTTTTATTGAAAAAGATTTGCAGAATGAAAACAAAAAAAACTAATGGTAATTGATGGAGGGTTTGGGGTTTTTTTTTTTAAGACAAACCAACATTGCAAAGAATTAACGGTGCACAAGCTTTTGAGGACATATTTTCCTTGCTCTCTTGACAGGAGATAGAATCACTACAGAGCATGGCATGCAACATGCTCAGATTCTATAATAAACAGAGAATCAGCAAAGCCTTTAGATGGAAAGCAGCATTTGTCGCATGTGGGACATTACAGGTTCTACAGTGCAAATGTGAAAGACCAAAAAAAGAAAAGGTGAGTCTACTCATTCCACAGTTTAACTATTTGACTTATTTCCTAGAGCTCTTCAGCACAGAGTATCACATCTACCTCTAAAAGATACAACTATCATGCACATGTTCTGTGTCAGAGGAAATTTGCTCTGTATAGCATTTGTCTTGTAATTTAAGACATTTAAGCCCACTGCAAAGACTGAGACAATCATCTGGAAGTCTGTGGTGAAGACATCTGCTTTGGTTCGGTAGTGAAATACCTGAGGTAGTTCTCCAGTGAGAAACGAAGACCAGGCTTGTGCAAAGAAGGCGTTTAAACTTCTCTAGAGTATAAAATCATAATTGTTACTTCTCACCAACCCTAAGAGTAATGTTTAATTTGGTTTGTCTGAACAAACAATTAGGGTGAGTTTCTCTCTTTTCTGTAATGTCCTTGGTCTTTGTTTTAACTACAATATCTCAAATTCAACAAGAACAATTAGGTATGATAATATTTGGATTTTAAGCCATTGGCAGAATCTTCTTTTCGATGTGTCACTCAAATGTAGAGCAGTGATCTACAGACTACTGTAGCAAAGGAAGAGTGTTCTTTAAAGTGTGGCTCAGTGCTACCTATTGAACAAAAAAATATTAACCAACATCAAAAAGTCTCCACATAGGCACCAAAGGATGTAATGCTTTAATAGATGAAGGTTTCAACTCATTATTTTTCTCCTTGAAGTGGAGAGACATATAAGATGTGACCAGATCTTCAAAGCAATGTTGGTGTCTATTTTGCTTAGTCACCTCTGGTGAATCCAGTATTTGCCCTACTTTAAAAGGTATCCCAGTCAAGACATAAAAGTCAGTGTCACCCTCACAATTCCTGCCTAACCTCATGGATGCCAGTTTTTATTTACAGACTAATTAAAATAATTTAGCAAAAAATTATGAGCAGTTATTGAACGTGAACAAGAATCATGGTAGTTTTCTCTGGTTGAGGTCCTGAACGCTAGGGCACAGCACTAGCCCTTGGAACTGGTCTGTCTTGTTCCACTAGTCTCAACACATACAGTCCAATTTTGGCTCACAATT
Organism: Grantiella picta; assembly: GCA_013397955.1. Classification (NCBI taxonomy): domain Eukaryota; kingdom Metazoa; phylum Chordata; class Aves; order Passeriformes; family Meliphagidae; genus Grantiella; species Grantiella picta. Next base: position 234,186 of record VZRM01009157.1, on the reverse strand, counting down.
TATTTGGCTTTATTTTCTCAGTCCTTCTAGCAATGAAGGATAAATTTTAAACAATGATAGAGGATGTACATATTCTCATTTCAGGTGTCCTTACATGCTGTGTGTTAAAGCAACATTCTCACAGTCCCATGGGCAGGATATCTCCAGTTTTCATTGGGATGTAACACAATCAGTTTGTTTTGAAAGATGTCTATAGGAATAGAATAAGCAGTTCTTAATTAACAATACAATCTGTTCTGTTTCAGGTTTGCCCACGTGTATTTAATATAGAAGATACAGAGACAGGTGAACAGTCCAAAAAGAAATGTAACCAAGAAGTTTGTGAACTGAAAGAAAATATATCTAGCCTTCGATCCTGCTGGAATAAATTTGAAAAAACAATTTCCAGGTGATTCCAGGTGAAGCCTGCTCTTTTCTTTCAAAGTGGCATTACTTGGTATCTTTGCATTTTTTATGCATTCTTCAAGTAACCTTGCTCGCTTATATGAACACTTTATGCCACAATTCTGATGGAAAGCTACTGTACCTTGTTCCTAGAGATGGCATAAACAGAAACGGCCGAACTAACCTGCTGAAGTCCAAGAAATGGAAATAAAAGACCAGCATTTGAAACACAGAACTCTGGAGAAGTCTGTGTCCAACCTTTGTGCTCTGGAAACTACTTTGAATTTTCTGATTTTTCCAGTAACTTTATAATACTGTCATATGAAAGCAACTACTTACATGTCTACTGCAATTTATAAAACCATCTTGGAATCTGCAGGTGAAGAAAACAGTATTAAAAAGTAGCTGGTTTCTTTATATCTATGCAAAACACATCAACGACCAAGAGCAACAATATACCAAAGCAGCAGCTAATCTTGGGTATGTTCTGCTGACATGGAAGTGTTTTCAGGGTGTATCTAATGGGTCTGCTAACTGATTTGGGTTTGGAAAAATAGGATAAAAATAAGCTTTAAAGAAAAACTTAGGAAGGTTACTGATTTTTGAGAGATGTAGCATGCTTCTCCCGGCTGAAATAGAGGTGAGACAGTGAGTCCTGTGGAAGGCGAAAAAGGAAATGCTTGAATGTAAGTTTGTTCAGTTGACTGGAAACAGCACTGTCCTTGTGCATTTGGTCAACCCAGAGGTAGCTGCAGGAGGAGCTAGAATTCCTTAGCTTCGGATTGTGATTTCTTATATGCAATTATTTTATATAACATGTTTTAAGATGTTAGACAAACATGACTTAAAATGTGTGAATATTGTCAGAGAATAATATATTGGCATTTAACTAATAAAGTGCTCATATTTAATTTTGAATAAATATAAGTATTTTTATAGTTGTTTATAACTCTTTTGCAGTTTCTTACTTTGATATAACTCCTTTGGTAATAAAATATTTGTCTTCTATAGAATTGGGCTGTTCACTTTTTGGCTGTCATTCCTCTTTTTTTTAGTTTTTTTTTTTAGAGATAGTCAGTCATTAAAAGCACAGCTGGTAATGTAACTTCCAACTGCTGGGGACTTCCCATTTTAAAATATCTATTTCTTAGCTGCTTGTAACTTGCCCAGTTTAGGCAAACATTTCTATGCCAGCCATCTTCCTTGGACTTAATACTTTAGGAAAGCTTTAGTTAAGCCAACCTGTAGTTTCCTAGTTCAGAGTAAACTAATATAAATTGTTTTATCTATGCAAAAATTTTTTCTGTGGAACTACTCTGTAAAAATTTTGGTATTCAGAACAAACACCTGAAAAAGCAGTAGGATGGGCTTCAAAGAACTGTTTGCTCAGTTGACTGTAAACAGCACGAGTCTTATGTATTTGACTGGAATAATATTGCTGTACTGAATCTGTGAGGGAAGAGGTTAAGAGCAAAGCAATCATGCCATGTTTCCCTGGAATACACTCTCTCCAATCTCCCATTTTTTTATGGTGATGATGAGGCAGGAGAAGTAACTTTGTAAAACTGTGACTGAGACGTTCACATATGCTCTTTAGCTCTTCATGGAAGAGATTGCAACTTTAACTCCAACTTTAACTTAAAAAACCCGAAACAATCCCAAATCATAAATCTTTGATGTAGGGAAACATTTCACAGTATCATGCTGTAGATAAGAGAAAAAACCACTATCATAAGCACTTCACTGGAAATCCATTCTTCTGAAAGATGACCCAGGAGACTGAAGATTCAGTTGGTTTCTGAAACTAAGAACAGTTGTTTTGATTTTGTTTTGGAAATTCACAAAGTGTTGAAAGCCAACACTTATTTCCTAATAACCCCTTGGCAAGGAAAGGGCAGTGTGAATGAAAGCAAAACACACAGATGCAGTATTAGCTACTACAAAAATTAGTCAGCTTAAATGACTTAAGGGGCAGTCCACAATTTAAGTCTTGAGAGAAATAAAGCAGTTTTTCCCTGGGGGAAAGACCATAGCTAGATCCAGAGCAGAAATTTAAATAGAGTGGTTATGAAATTGTGGAATTCTTCTGATTACTTTTCTCAATAAATATCCTGCCTGATCCTTGATGCCAAATTTCTTGAGTCATCGCCTACATGCACACGCTAACTGCTAAATGCAGTGACTTGTGCTCTTGTTTGTTCCTTCTATTTGAGAACTTCCTCTGGTCTCCTGAAGTTACAAACATGGCACTAAAGTGCTTTTCAGGAATGGGCAAAGGGAAGAAAACCTTGCATGGTATTATCACCACCATGCCTTCCTCCGTGCCACTTTCATTTATGCATTTATTTATTTATGTATTTATTTGGCCACAGCAAAGAAATAATATGAGTAGGTCAGAACCACGATTTAGAAGTACATGGAATCTATGGGAAGGTGTCAAGGGAAAAAAAAAAATGTAGGTATTTAAATTAGTTAGCCCTGTTGTTGCAAGAGGTTCAGGTTTGAGACCATCTGAGGAACCTGAAGGTGCACAAGTCCATGGGATGGGATACATCTGTGGGTTCTGAGGGAACTGGCAGAGGAATCGTCTAAGTCCCTGTCCATCATATTTGAGAAGTCATGGCAGTCCAGGCCCTCTGGATGGCATCCTGTCCTTCTGGTATAGAAACTGCACTGCTCAGCTTTGCGCCATCTGCAAACTTGCTCAGGGTGCACTTGATCTCGCTGTGTCATTTATGAAAATATTAAATGGGCACCAGTCCCGAAACAAGAGTCCTGAGGGACAGCACTCATTACCAGCCTCCACCTGGACACAGAGACACTGAAAACTTTCTGGCTGCATCCATCCAGTCAATTCCTTTTCTACTGAATAGGCTACCCTTCAAATCCATATCTCTCCAGGTAAACTAAAGAGCTCAGTACGAGGAAATTTCCCTAAAAAAAGCAATGAAAAGAGGATCTTGTTTCTATTTATCCCTATTTAGCCAATAAAATCAGGAATCCAAACCCTTATTGTAATTTTTGCTCACATAAACAAACTTATCAAGAAAAATATAAAACTTCTCCTTTCTTTTTCTTAATAATTTCATCAACAAAAGTGTTCTAATGTCATGAAGAAGAAGAAACCCAGTGAATTTAATATCCCTTACAATTTTATTATTAAAAAAAGAAAAAGAATTAAATACTACAGATGTGACAGTGATGGGCTCTACATAACTAAATTCTCAGTATAGCTGGGGAAATAGAGGAGATACAGAGTTTTTTTTAATATACTCAGATCACACTGATTTAAACATCTGGTATATTTTTCAAGGTGACTTAGGAATCCAAATGCCATCTCAATTAAAAAAACCCTATTCTCTGTGTACCAGAGATCAGACATCACAATATTCCTAAGGTTGAAATTATATTACCTTCCTGTATGCTACATTATTTAAGATAATTTCACATTTGACTACAAAAATTTGCACATCACAAAAAATTTTATTGGCATTATTTGCTTTATTGTTAACAAGTGGCAAATTAGCATTAGGTGATGATTTACATTTATTAATTAAAACAGAACTGACACTTTAAATAAACATAATATAGCAAATAAGATGCAAAAAACGCCAGGAATTCTGGCAAAAAAAACCTCAATGGATGGTTACAAACATAAATATTCCACATACTGAGGGGCAAGGCAAACATAATAAATGCAATGCTGAAAAAAATTATTCACCTCCAACACATGAATGAACACACCATGTAAAAACATTGAACATCAATAAATAAACTTACAAAGATAAACATATTGTCATATGAAGGATGACCACCAAGAGTTATAGCAATAATATAAAGTAGGTTTTGTAACAGCTGTAGCGTACTCCACACTATACAGATCCCACCCAAATCCATTCACGGTTCTGCCAGAAAGCCAAATAAAAATATAGAACCAAGGTAAACCATGTGCTTCTATTTAGAATTTGGGTTCCATATTCAGCTATATTTAAATAAGTATTTGATTTGCTGACTCGTATGTTCGAACTGGGGAAATATAATTTCCCTACTGATTATTTTTGTAAAGAACAAACACTAAGATAAAATATGAAGATGCTGTTTTCTGGCAAGATAAAGTAGAATGGGACTAAATAGGATCCTCCAAAAATGTGTATTACTTTGGAATGTCATAACACCAAAAAACCAAACCCAAAACAAAACAAAACAAAACATAAACTAGTATGCAAGAGTAATCTCTTATACTGGCAATACTGGAAAGAAAATATCAACCAAGTAACTACTGAAAACAGCTAATGGAGTCTTTTACCTAACACTTCTTCCAACAACACAATTAGGTCACTCAAACCTTACTTAGCGAGTTGGAAAAAAACCAACCAAACCAACCAGCAACAAAACAATCACAAGTTGGAATAAGCTGTACTTGAAAGGCAATAAAACTATCTTCACCAGAGTTACTAAAACAAATTTTACCAAAGATGAAAATTCTACCTTCTCATACAACCCATAAAACTATTCATAGCTTAGTCAAATTGGATAGAATTAAAATTGAAAAAAAGTGCTCTTACTAAACACAATTTTTTCTGCCAATATTGAAAACACTCATGACAGGTTTGTTTTTTGCAGATATACAAAGTCGACGTGATGGAAACAAGCACTTCTTGTGACCTTTGTAATACATAGACAATACCATTTAATTTTATATGCAGACTAATTAGATAGTCCACATCAGTGTGCACATGCCTTGTTTATTAGCTTTTAAAGTACGGCAGTCATACCTCCTTCCACTGACTCAGTAAGCAGGCATCATGGAAACGCTTTCCCTGCATTTCAGGCACTAACTCTCAGCTGTGATGATGAATTAGAAGCTAGTCCCATGCAGATGACAGAGAACTCTCATGATGCATAAAGAGTGGGTCAGGTATGAAAACACAATTTGGAGTTCCCACCCAGTTCCCACTGTGAAGGCGCAGGACATGTGGCTGCCCTGGAGTTGCCGCTGCCCCAGCACCGTGGGGAAAGCTCGGTGTCAGAGCACCATGGAGAGCTCCCCCTGCCCCTGCCGCCCTCCTGGCCAGGGAATCCTCAGGTGGAGCTTTACCACTCCCTCCAGGGAGTTCAAGCACTCTTTAAGTCTCTTTGGCAAATTTGAAAATTTCTGCCTATATGTTCATTTCATAGTTACAACCTGAAATGGGGGTGAAGCACCTGCCCGTGCCCACCTCCCTGCAGTGGTGTGTAAGACTAATTATCCATATAAACACATATTTTAATTGCTGTGTATTTAGAGAGTCCAGTTCTGAAGCTACCTAGAGTGTGAGCATCATGCATAAATATAAACCTCTGTAAGGTACATCATATAAAGATTAAGCTTTATGCTATGCTGTTTTCACTACTGAAGCTAATATTTGTCATGACTCCATTGCACTTCTATCAGCATAGTTCCAAAGATCTTGCACTCCTTCCTGGCACAGAGAGGTCCTTTGTATAAGTGATAACCACAAAAAGTAGAATGGGAATGCAAACTCCCTCAGGCAACACAACAAAAGCAGCCACCTCCTCGTTTCTTTGAATGGAATTTTACCTTTGACCTTCCCCCCCCCCCTTCTTTAATGAATGGAAGAACCTTAATAAAGCACATTAGGAAGATAAAATGGCAGACAGTAAAAGAAAATCTATCATAGGGTTAGACATTGCTAAAAGAATCATTACAACGATTTCATCACTAGATTTCACTATAAACAGACAGTGCATAGTTCATGTTTTTCCTCCCATGAAAACCAAGGCATAAAGGTGTGGGGAAGACTAGGGCAAGAGGGTTTGGATGTAGATCACCAATTAATTAAGTTTGGGAACTTCCTGACATATGTAATACAATAAAGATTGAAAATTCAGTCCAACTCCCTAAATTTTTTTACAACAGAATTGTTTCCCACATTCAGTTCTGTAGGGACATTATGAAAACCAATCTACTGTTTCATACAAACATTCTATTGAGACAGAATTACAGTGTTCTGTGCTGATAACTTGTGTAATACAGGCTAGGGGCTGTAACATCAGACTTCAGAAACCTATGGCATTCAGTAACAAAAACAGCTGATAAACATGAAATATATTGGGCCTCTCATAAGTCTTGCCATACAGCAACAAACTACACAGTTAAAATTAACTTCATCATCTGTTTATACTTACTGTAGATTCAAACACACACTTTCCAATGTTACTATCAACAGTCAATTATGTTTCATAAACCTTCTTTGTAAAACCAAATTAAAAGATCAGATTTAAAAACCATTTTTTTCTGTTCAGGTTAATTCCCTATCTAATCCTCATGATAAATCACAGAAGTGGAAATGAAGCAAATGATGTGCTATTCAAGTAATTTACTAAATGCTGCACTGAAAGCAAAGAATCTCACAAACAGGTCACAAAGCAGAAAATACAGTAACTGTATGAGGTTTGATTAGAAACTAAGAAATCTATCACCTACAATTCAAAGGACAAACAGTCAGTATGTTTTTTTCCTACAGTTACAATAGTCCTGGAAAATCTGAATGGTATTTAGTATCATACTAAACATTCCCTTTGTAGAAAACATTTTTAATAAATGGTAAAATGCATTTTCCAGCAGAATCAACTGAAAATTCACCAGGTCAGAGTAGGTTCACTATCTGATCAAACCTATTTTGGACTGGTATCTTTGCTGATGGACTCTCAGCTTGCAATAGTTCAGTCTGCAGACCTCTGTGGCCTAAGTCCAGGACAAATTATCCAAAGCAGGCTTAAAATTGGAAAGAATGCAGAATTCCAGTTTTTCCAAGTACAGATATGAATGCGCCATAATATGGATCCTTGGAAAAACTACCTAGAAAATAAATTGGCTAGGATTTGTCAGTTCTAACTATCATTACCAGTCATTCTTCCTATCATGCTCGGTAGCCAGCTTACACCAATTATAATAAGACTACACTGAATGAAGGATAATTTCTAAAAACCAATTTTGTATACAAAGTGCAAGATACTCACTGAACTAATTTTGAAACATCAATAGCTTGTGGCCTGCTACATGACTACATCAAGTCTCTTAAAACTCTAATTCTCTTAGACTGGTATCTGCTTTGAGGATGCTTTTCGTCAATCATGCTTTCTTCCAAACTGGCCCCATTGAAAATCACAATTTTTGAGAATGTAAGTAATGACCACAATACTATCACGGAACACTACATTATATTTTGCATAAGTTACAAAGAAATTACATGAGTTGAAACTAATGGTGTTTGTGAGCTGAAAGTACTAATTTCTGACAAAAAATGTATTTACTGTGGGAAAGGCACAGTTAAGTTGTTTCAGATTGTTCTTTCACGCATAATAAAGATGATACAAGTACTTCAAACCAAAACTTCTCAAAATAAATTACTACATTAAGATACAAGTTAAGTGATTTGGCTTGTGAATGGTTTTAGTATCCTTTGTAATTAGTAACTTCAAGTCTCTCCCTTCTTCCCAATGAATTAATAAGAAGTCTATTACTAACTTGAAGAGGCTGCTGTTCTGAGATCAGGAACACACAAAAGTGCAAAACAAACAAACAAACCCCCCCAAAAAAAACAAAAACCACCAGGTATTGACACATAAACCTGTGAAGCACAGTTACTCTATGCATTCATATGTGACAGCTGTGCTATTTTCACAGGAATAAAAACAAAAACGAGTCACTACTTACATCAAGATCTACTGCTCTAATAGCACTCATTTTTATAGAAATGGTTTTTTTTTTTGGTGTTGGATACATCAAGAAGGCTGTTTTCAAAACAAGAGGTCAACATTTAGGTAGGACAAGCATAGACTAGACTTTGACTTTCCTTAAGGAAATGAGGGAAGACAAAAACATGAGCAGGACCTTTGGAAACAGGACGAAGACAAAGCACAACATCTTTAGACATGCTAGCCATGGTGGAGCACAGGAGGAGGAAGATAAATATTTCAGAACAAAAGGAACTTAATAAAATGAAGATACCATATTTGCCCTTATAAATACATTAAAATAGTAACACTTTCTTACTGAAAATAGAACATGGAAAGCCACAAAAAGAAAATCTTGCCTTTCTTCTTACATGCAAAAAGAATTCTTAGGTAGTCTTTCCACTTTGATTCTTTAAAAAATCCTAGGAAACAACCATAAGGTCCAATTAGGATATTACTGTTAAAGAGTTTAAAGATCCAGACTTTTTACATTTCTAATTAGGAATTTATATGGAGTTGCTCAGGTTGTTTTCACTTAGAACACAGCATCTGAGTTACTGTCACAGATGAAGGAAACTTTTATAGAAACTTTTGAAGCCCAAGTTGTTCATGGCTGGCTTCCTATAGGTAAGTATTAGCCTACATAAGCAATTTTTAAAAATCCTTGGTCTAGTAGGATTTACAAAAAAAAAAAACCAAAAAAACATTGAACCACTTCTGCTACCTAGGTTACTTAACACATTTTTACCTTAATTTTAAATATTTTCAACGAAGAGTAAAGAGTATTTCCTTGAATGGCACAGTTTTAGGTAGCTGCTATTTTTATATACAGTATATATACTTGTTTATAAATAACTGTGTAACCAGAAAATTGCACTCAGAAAATTACAGAATGATGTTTCAACATTTGCAGCATTAAGTCTAACTGGATGGAGTGCTCTAGCTTTCCATGCAACAGTACATAGCAGATGTTCCAATTTCTTGTTTTCTTTCTGCTTTTAAGGCTGTTCACACAACCATTCTTCGAATTCCACACTCACAGCAGAACTTTGCCCACTCCACTGGATACTTTGTTCCACATTCATGGCAGAACTTGGATAACTGTACAGGTGAAATTCCTTCACTGCTTTTTGCACTTCCTCCATTGACTGAGGATGGGGAGTCCTCACTGTCATACCCAGTTTTCCCATCAGACCTGAAAAATCCCAGATAAAGAACATTCTCTGTAAGCCAAGTGTTGAGGTAAAATTAGTCTAATCCTTGCAATGAATACAGTCATTGTTACTCTAAATTTTACATCTGCACTTCCTCTTTACAGTGGTATATCTTGTATACAACACTCCCCAGGCTCCCATATATATCTCCAGATGCCCACCTTCCCTACAAGCAAACAAAAACCACCAAAGTTCTAGGAGCAGGATCAAGTATTTCATTGACTACCTAGATTAACTGGAGTATTTGAAAACTTAAAACTTGGCTTGTCAAAAAAAGAAAGGCTAAAACAGCAACACATTTTTCATCCTACCCTTTAAAAGGGCAAGACAATTTGTGTGCTTAGCATGCAGATTTCAATCAATTTCTACTGCAAGAATATTTCCTTATTTTTTCATCAGCTCCCAGGCAGTTTTTGACATTTCTAAAAGCGTTTTCTGTGCACATCTGAGACATCTGATGAAAAAGATGGGCTGTCAGATGATAAACAGGTAAAATAAATTGAGCATCTTAAACAAGCCAAATAATATTGATCATCTATAAACTGCAAAGAATTCCTTAACTTCTCTTGTAATAAGTAATCCCCTTTAATGAAGGCTCTATTGATGAGAAAATCCACAAAGTTAAAAGCTACCTTAAGTAAATGTCTGAATTGCTAGTTTTTCTTCTGTTGGTTAAAGCACCTGTGCTCATGGCTCTTGACACACTAGGAGGGGTTGATGTCCGGGTTTTTGTTGTGCCTCTAAAATAGAAGAAGTATCTGATGATTTACACCCACAGACACAAAAATACACACAAGAATATGCATTTTCAAATATATATACATATAAAAGTTCAACAATCTACACATTAGTTAATTGTATGAAAAATAACTAATTTCCTACCAAAAGCAGACAGAGGAACTTTGGCATGAACTTGCATGGTTTGAACTTTGCGACTTGAATCTTACAAGCTAAGTGAAAGAGCAAGTCCCTTCCTGTGTCTCACTTCTAACGTCTACCTCGACAAATTATAAGTCACTTTTTAGGACTGGCAGGTCTTTTAGAAAAATAGACGATGACTGTAGGTCTTACTAGTTTAAGATCTGTAGAAAGGATACCATATTCTCAATACTTTGGGACCAACATGAAGTGAGTCACAAGACTTTTTTTCCTCTTAGATAATGCAGTAAATCCTTTTTCTTCAAAGCATAATTATATTTATGAACATAAATAGAAGGAGAAGAAATAAAGTGTATCCAGTTGGGCCTTAGGGCCTCAATTTTTTCTAAACTGTCACAGTGTTACTAAAGTTGGTCAGTAGTATGACCACACAGATATGAAAACTGCTTTCCTCAGGACTCATGAGTTTTATGAGAAGCCAGTGAACAGCACATCCCAAACATTGAGAACATCTTGCTGTTTGCTTTGATGAGTAGAGGAATATTAGAATCCCCTGAAAAATCTGAGGAGCACTAAGAAAAATAACTAGGAAGGGGCATTGTTTTATCGTTAGTGACCAAGGACAGAAGTTTTCATCATTGCTCACAAGAATCACCAAGAATTACTGGGATTTCTTCTTTGACAAGTCTTCAGAATATGACATCTTATGCATAACCAAGTTTTCCTGTTCTCATTCTTGAACACCAATGCATAAATGAAATTTAAATTGGGACTCACTCAAGGACATTAAAAAAAATTAAAACAACACTCCATTGAAAAACTTAGTCACCAAGAGACCATTTGTTCCCTTCTGATAAACCTAACTGCGCCTTTCAGAATTATAAACTATCTGGTCTTGGTTTGGTTTTCAAACCACATATAAGGAAATGCATTCAACTCTAGGTAACTTCAAAAGCAACACTGACACAACTGAGGAACACGTACTAACTCCTGAATTATAGACATGCTGCATAGAATATCATAAACATGGAATAAAGATGGTTTTCAGCTCCTTCTATCACTTCAACCAGTAGAAAATTGATCAAATAATTAAGCACTAAGGTGGAAATCAGCAACTAAATTTGAGATTAAATAAATTGAAATTATATCTAACTAAAGCATTCAAGCTTAACAAGAATGGCTTCTATATGCAACAGGTAGAGTGGAATGATCAATGATTACACTGGGCAGATTCACTGCCCAATGATTCACTGGGCAGAACACTAACCTTCTCTATTAGGTTTCCTGTCTGCCCACTTATTTAGCAAGAAGATGCTAAAGATGGACTTAATGAAAAAAAAATACTGTGCAGACTGAAAAGCACTTCACCAGTTATATCAGAGTTAAAACTTACTAAAAGTTATGTCAGTCCTTCAGAAGTTACAGAATTCCAGGATACAAGTTCTAAATGTAACCTAAATCACACTTCAATGAGTATACACAATAGTACAGATGCTAAATATTTCATTATACGATGAGGACAGACCTTTGCTTATAATTGAGTAAAACTCATTAGAACTAAATTGTAGAAAGAACATCCTGGACTGTTACTTTACCTGTTATGGAAGACAGAAAAGCATATAAAGAAAAATTCAGCTGTACACACAGAAACATTAAGGGATAATCATGGATCAGGGACGAGCAGACAATGAAGCAAAGAATATAACTGCGTCTCAATTCCTGTTTAAACAGCTCCAAGTGAGTAAAAAAAAAATTTCAAAATTATTACTGACTCAATTTTCTCTGGAGTTTTAACTTGGGACCAACATACTACTTTTTCAAAACTAACAGCATTAATTTCTTAAATTGAAGTCTCTTTAGAGGGTACTTTGAATCAGTTTTGAACATCATGTAAGGACTCCTAGATATTTGAAATAAATTGACATGAAAACTAGTCCACTATTCTTTCCTGTATTTCAACTGTATTATACAACCTCATCCCACTAGGTACTCTGTAAATTCACCTGATGCTTTAGTACGACGTGTATACTAAAGCAATTTCAGAGAAAACAGTGTCTTAATACAGCATTCAGGCCACTGACTGAGCTGTGGAGTGGAGGAAATCAAAATACTGAAAAGACACGTTCAAAGTGCACAGTCCACCCTGTGTATCAAGGGCAAAGTCTCATAAACAGATAAAACATCACTCAAAGTTTTAACAGAACATCTTCATTCCAAGATGTTTAAACACAGCTTCTTCTGTAATTTCTGTACTCTTTTTTCACAACTAGTTTTCTAAAAACGTAGAAAAACCCCCAAATATATTTTCTGGCTAGAAAATGCCCTTCCAACCTTACCCATTATGTGGTTTCTGACATTTTTGATGAGTAAATCAACACAAGGTATAGGCTGCCACTATCTAAAACTCTATTCAGCCCAAATCTAGACACATAACTAGCACCAAGATTCACGTATGTTTGGTGACAAAATCTTGAAATTGCATCCTTAAGTAGCAATCTGATCTCAAGACAGCTATCTTCCAACGAAATGAGATATTTTTGGTTATTTCAACTTGTACCACCACATCTTGGTTTCTTCTGATCTGCCCCATCTCTGCCTTCTCTGTCCACTCCTGTTGTTTTTCCTGTTTGGTTGGATTTTGTGTTTTGTTTTTCAAAAGCTACAAAAATTCCTGCTCTATGTTGTATCACATGAAATATGAATAGAGTCTGACAGCAGATGAGGCTGTGTACCAATATCAGCTGGAACTCTTAAAATCTGGACAAATTTTAAAGAGATTTATTATTTGCTCTCTATTTTAAAAGAAATAAGATTGAAAGTGACTTCCCTTCCTAAAGCAGCTCATGTTGTACATCCAGTTGAATTACCATGGCTTGAAAAATAAAAATCTGAAAGTAGTTTGTAAAAAAAGCTTGTCTTTTTCTATGCATACATTCATGATTTGGTTGAATTCTACCAGAAAATACTGATATAAAAACTTGCTTCCTAGACAGAGTGTTTTCAGATGTTTTTGACAGCTGTCACTGTCACCCACAACAGCTCATAGTTCTGTGCAAAGTCATAAATACCTTTCTTCTGACTAATGGCATGCATACCAAAGTCCAGAAACCTTTGCCATGAACTGCAAACATCCATACTGCTCTGCTGAATTTAAGAATGGTTAGGAACCATTCACATTTGCTGAATGCTGTTGGTATGCAACATACTGAATAACATACTGCAAGGAAGGCAGACTTAATTAATGAACTCAGAGCACACTAGAGTAAGAACAACAGAGATGGTATGAAGAGCAGAAGTGCCCACACTTTTAAAGAATTTCTCTCTAGAAGAAAAAAATCAAATCACTGCTCTATGGATCGGGGCTATTTTAAGCCATTGTAGTAACCCACTAACCTAAATTTCCAACATCTTAATAATGTATTACAAAATTAAAAACCGAGCTAATTTTTGATGGTTCACAGTATTTATAATTCTACCCAAACATGCAAAGGAGCAAATAAAAAAATTAAGAAATTCTCTTCGGCTAAAAAAAGCTCCTATTCCTTTCATTGCTTTTGCTTCTTCAAATAAAAAACAAAGTTCAAATATTCTGTCCCTGTCTCAAGGATACTATAGCTTTGGTTATAGCATTAAGAGATTCAGACACATTTCTACTATGTAAAGCATGACATTCCATGTACGTGCCACATAATTCATTACTTATTTCTCTTTTGAAATATGAAAAAGCAGCCCATTTAACTTTGGCACCCTCAAAATACATCAAAGGCTTAACAATTTAGTAGCTATTTCCTTTTTAAAAGATAGAATAATTGGAGTGCCCTTCCTTCCAAACTTAGATCTTATAAAGGCTTCTGAATATCCAGAAATCTTTATATGAGGTAGGTTGGACTTTAACAAAGACTTTATATTTCATTACAAAGTTTCCCTTATGTTTTTGGACCATCACAGCTACCTTACAGATGCAGGAGTTAGATGAACATTTGACTGTAAGACAATAAAACTACATTGTCAAAAAACAGTACAGTTATCAGGCTTAAATGCTTCAGCTCTGCATCACGCATATCAGTTTTATCTCGAGTTTAGAAAGACACAAAGTTGTTACTTTTAGTCTGTAATTAAGCAGTGACAAAAGAAATCAAATCTGAGAGAAACCTTCATCTGTCCTACTATGAAGCTGTTTACCTAGCACTGATATTAATTATATAATTTATTCTTCTCCCACAACATTTATATTGAAGACATACAGGGAAATTGATGTTTTACAGGGCACATTTTTCTGCTTAGAAGGAACATTTCTGCAAAACAGATAAACCACACTGATTTGTAATACTTACTTCTTTACAGGCAACAACTCATTTGGCCTTTTGATGGTACTGTCTGTTTTTGTATCAGTGTCATAAAACCTTTGCACATCTCTTCCAGTTCGCAGTGGTGGGCCTAACTTGTCCATTTTACTATTAAAATATATAAAGGGGTGCTCATAAGGACAGTGTTAAATCGCTATTCAAGTNAAAAAAGAAATTAAAAATATTTACAATTCAATACTTATATTACCAAAGAAATCCCATTAACTTGAAAAGTACAAATTAGACTTTAATTATCCAGCAAACAAAAGGGTTCTTCTTGCTTTGATGAGGAATGGATTTCATAGATGTTGGATTAGGTTTCCAATACATTTTTAAAATTCTTTTTCAAAAACACTAAAACCAGTTATGCTCACACTCTCCACAATGTACTTACAGTTGATCTCTTTCAAGAACAACTTTCATGATGTCATACAACTTGAGAAAAGGGGGCTCATAATAAGAAGGAAGTAAGTTTAAAACAGTAGAATATATCAGATATGTAAGTACAAGCCTCCTTAACTTTGGAATTAGCAAGAAGAAAAATTTTTTCTTATTTCTATGTTTCATGTGGTTTTTTGTTTGTTTTTGTTTGGTTTGGTTTTGGTTTTGTTTTGTAAAGGCAGAATAGAAGACAGCTTTGTTTTAATAACAAAAGCCCCATTCCCAATAGACAGTACTATATACACCGGCAATACTTAAATACTTTTTTTTTACTATTATGGATAACATATCCAAATCAAGAAGAATAAACCAGAAGTCAAATTTTAAAAACATTTTAAAAAAGGCAACCAACAAATTAAAAAAAAAAAATCCCTCCCTCACATCATCATAAGGGAAAGTAGCTTTTCAGAAATCGCAACTTATATTAGAAAATTAGATCTTCAAGTTAAGTTCTGCATTTTATCATCTTTTCATCATAAAGTAAAACCTACAAAAATTGTCCCAAACAGATGTTCTAGTTCAAACTAATTAACTCAGGAAATGCTTAGTCAGCTACTGTTTGACCCAATATATACTTTTTACATACTTCCCGAGAAACTGAAAAGCAAGTTTGAGGTCTTTGACACTGCAAGACACATAACCCAACTCAATATGATTTTAAGTTATTTTTGAACCTTTAACAAATTATCACCATAATCTGTGAACTCCAGGCACACACAGAATAGAATACCAAAGAAATATCCTAGAAGCAGTCATACTACTATCAAAATAAAGAGCTACAGTATTCTTTCACACCTGAACAAAACCAAAAACCCAAAGCTGACAGCCCTTTTACTTTCTAATGAAAAAAACATGATCACACAAATCTTTTTAAATGCAAAGACATCCAAGACAACTCCTTACATACCTTGATTTCATTGAACTAAGTCCTATAAGTTATGGTCTTCATAAAAGGAACAAACTGTTTCAAAAAGATGATGTTTTTAAAGGCCACAAATGCTTTATGGCAAATATGTAACTGAAATTTAAAATTAACTGTTATTGATTTGGTGTGCTGTTCATATTGTATTTGAGCTGTAAGACACTAGTGGATGTGTTACTAACAGACATGATTCCCTTGAGGGAAACATTAACTTGTATGTTTTATCCCCAAAATAAAATATAAATTACAAATTATTTTCTAAAGGCTCATTAGCCATATTAAAAAATACCATATATTTTTTAAAGTCCCATTAAAAACAAACATAACTGTTCACAAATAAAACATGTACAGACAATTAATCTGTACAAGCAAAGGATTCCTGGCTGGCCACAAACAGCGGTGTCAGGTTCTGCTGGGCAAAACAGTTTGCATGTGGGTGTGGAGTTCACTTGTTTGCTTTACCCTTAGATTAGGAAGAACCTACACAATTTTTTCTCCGAAGATCTGATTACTTCTGACAGCTTACTACAAGTGCCATACCCCTCGAGAAACGTAAGACAGCGCTAACCTCTATACTTTATATGTTATAAAATACATATCAAACCTGGGTTCATAACATATCAAATTATAAGCCTAATGACAGTTTATGTAGAATTAATTTTCCTCTTCTCAGTTCTTCAATATCAAAAAGATAAAAACATATTTTCACCCAAATGAATGAAGATTTTCCTACTGACTGCATACAATAGTCACATGCTACTCTTGCACTCTGACTTGCTTCTCTAGGGCCCAGAAATGATTTCCTTATGCAACACTTTCACTCATACTGGAAGAACTGTCTGTGTTCTTACTCTGTGCAGGCAGAAAAAGAAAACTCACACCAGAACTCAGCCTCCACATCCTGATCTACATGTACAAAAGAAGTCTTCCTGGCACTAACACAGCTTACGTTGATGATGCTGTGCTGTGCTCTCTCAGTAGTCCTTTACTCGGAGAGCAGAAGAGAAGAATTCAAATTAAAAAAAAAAAAAGACAAGACATATAAAAATAACTCACAATAAGTGAGCTCATAAAATAGGGTTCCATTTCTGCTCCCACAAAACAAAAATGCGTTGTGCGACACTGTACGTGCGGTTTAGAGGTGATGCATTCAGAGCAGCCTCCCGAAGGGAGCCACCGCCGAGAGGCGCAGCCCAGCCCCGCGGGAGCGCTGCGCCAGCGACACCTGCCGGCCAAGGGCGGCACTGCGGGCTCAGCACCGCGGGCTCTGCACCGCGTCACCTGCTGCCGCCCCGCGCATCCCTGCAGGAGCAGTGGCAATGACTGCACAGAACGCAGCCGTGTCCCATTACATCGCCCTCTCCAACGCACATATAATTCATCCTTGATATTGCCCAATATTATGGTAATTCTACTATTAAGCCTCTCTACTATTACTTCTGTGGCAAATCCAGAATTACAACAATCTAGGCAAAGATGGAAAGTTACGCACTTAAGTAATACATAAAAAAACCCCTGAAAGTTAAGTTTCCCTTAGTGCAAACTGAAGGACTTTTCTTACAGGAAAAGCTGGAGTTTAACCTGGTCAAAATAATGTGTGTAGCCTCTTTAATATTTGTCAAGAAGAAAAGAAAAAGTGATTGCTGACCATTCCATTTAAAAGATTGCCCTTAAAACAATCCCCACAGAAGACTGTTCAGTAAATTGTTTCACTAACAACTCAGAAAGAAAAGCATGACATCTTATCTTACAGCATAACCTTTGTCTGACTTGGGTACAACAGAATCCCAGATCTCACACTAACAGCTTGCCATTTTACTGGTTTAAATCATAAATGTAGTAAAAGAAATAAATCTTGTTTAATCCTACTAAAGGTTAATGTTCAAAAGTCCTTCTATTTTAGAAAATAATTCCAGCTGCATATAGCTGTAGCCAAAATTATAAGGTGTTTTAATGTTTAAAATCCACCACTGCAGCATTAACTATTTTCACTCTCATGTAGGACATTGACTGTTAGTGTCTTGGTCCCTGCTCTGGTATAATTTTGTAGGTATTTCAAAAGAACACGTCCCAATACTAAGGAGAAAGCTGAGATGATAAAGGCCAAAACTGTCACCAGTGACCAATCCAAGGTACCTAACTTCCGTATTGTAACTGCTCCTACAGGTCTTTGCTTCAATATAACTTCTGACAAATTTGTTCCCAGAAGTGAATGCAATGAAGCTGAAAAAAGAAATAAATGCCAGGTCACAGATATAATACTTAGGAATGAGACAATTTAACAGCCACCTGTGGAAGACTGGTTAGTATGAGCAGCAAATATCTTAAGACCTAGTTCAGAAAACAGAAGAGAACAAGTTTTTTAGAGCGATGAGAAGGACTGCAGGCAGAAAACACACTCATCACACCCATATTCTAGAAATTGTGCATGCAATTGATGTTACAAGCCAAGCTAACATTTACTGCCTTTCAGCAGAGATCATTATCTAGAGCTGTGCCAACCAGAAGCCATCTATTTGTGCTTAGCAGAATGCATTAACAGCGAGAACCTGGGCAAACATCTCCACAGCTGCTATTTGGCTTCATAATGTCACAGCTCTCTCTGTAACCAACAGAGGAGAAAATGGAAAACTACAGAAAACCAAGTCCAGTAAGCAACTGTGGAAAATTGCCAGACTTAATATTTCAAGATACAGAGATGCTGTGAGCTTGTGGAGAATTTATGAGGCTGGTTGAGCAAGGTCATGAGCTAAGCCACTCATCTTGCACTCGGATGGAGTGAAGCTTAGCCACTGAATGATGCCTGGGGTGACACAGAGGTCTCAGCCCAATGGTGTCTCAGGGAAGCACAGGAGTGCACCCAGGCCTTGGTACCAGCCTCAATCCCCTTATCCACACACAACCAGCCTTTGCTATAAATCTGTTCCTTTGGGAAGAGAATGATGTGAGGTCGTAATATGCTGAGAGGAGTACTGTCAGGTGGCCTTCACTGCTCCCTCACCTGGGTGGAGGAAAATACTGAAGTATTAGGGATCTGTGCTATGTTACAATCAATTCAGCTAAAGTATCCAAAGATAATTAATATTCTGAAAAATGCACCCACCAAACGAAAATGAGGAAAATAGCTGCCTCCCCATTACCTATGATCACAGCAACTGGTAACCAATTATATTTGACAGTAGCCACACCTTCATTTTTCCAAAAAATTTGAAATCCTCTATTTGTAGAGTACGAGAACATGACCTTACTTCATGGACAATGGGCTTGCTCCTCTCTCCCTTCCCCAAAGCAGAGGTGACTCTTTGGTAAAATTCGCACCTCTAACTGCATCAAGAGTATAGCCTAGAACACTTGTAGCACTGTACACTGGCTTTTTGTAGATCTAGTGCATTTATCACCAGCCATCTAATAAGATTCAATGATCTGTTGCTTCAATAAACTACATTATTTGTGAATCTGGGAATATAAAAGTTCTTATTGAAAATAACCAGATATAATGCCTAACTAGTTATAATCAGAAATTAAGCCCAGCTGCACCCAGCCCTTCTGATCTCTGGAATAGCTGGAACACAATGGGGGTAATTCTCTACCAAACTTCATACACTTAATGCAACAGCAACTGACTGGTAAAATTAAATAGAACTTCCTCGTTAAGAAGTGAAGACCAAAATTGGTACTCCCTCACAGACAAACACAGACTGCAATTAGAAACTACCAACAGGAAAAAGCCTTTCCCAGACACCTGGAAATCACCACTGGGCTCAGAGGCATGCCTTCAAATTATCTCAGCTATCGTTTTTGCTGTGGTTTGCAGAGCTGCTTGTTTGTCACACATCAGTAGGTGTTAATTCAACTTCTGAAAATGGAGAAATTAAAAAA
>VZRM01009157.1:195557-214351 GCA_013397955.1 Grantiella picta | reverse complement strand
AGTCAGTGAATAAGAGGCTGGGATTTTCTGACAGTTGGAAGCATAGCTGCCTGTAAATGGTAGTGACGCTGACCAAACAGTAGTGAGACACCAGAAGAGGAGGGAAATAATAAAAAAATAAATACTTCTATGAACCTCACGGACTCTACAGGTGAGCTGTGTCTGAAACAGTTAGCACGAGTACATAGAGCAAGGAGGGACAAAACTGAATCCTGATGCTACAGGGCATTAGCAGAGAAGCAAAACAGAGCTGTAATTCATTTTAATGCATAGCTTGCAAAACTTAACAGTGATACACTAAAAATCTCTGGTTTTGTGTAATTGCTGTCCATCCCCATGAGTTCTTTCAGAACATCCTTTTTCTTCCTCACAAACTTAAGCCATTGTTTTTCTCCACATTATACAGTCTCCACCAATCTGCTACTCATTTTTATAGGAATAAGATTTTTTCAATCACCAATGTTATACCTGCAATCATTTCCTTTTATGTCCTCTCAGTGCTCCTTGGTGCTCCTCAGTTTTCTGAAGAATTGCACTACTTTTTTTCCATCCCTTCCATAGATGTTTCTTTGAGATTCTGAACTATATACCCCTCCAGCAAAGTATGAGTCACAATCCTGATCACATCAGCACTTACTCTGAACTTTAATAAACTTCATGCAGCACTCCTTGTTATTTTAAGTGCACTGATTTCCATTTGTCTTATTTGTGCTTATTCATTTGTTGCCTATTAAGACAGGAAAGGGAAGAGAGAAAGCATCCATCCTTTTGTGCTACGAGAGAAGATTCTGTCACAATTTGTTTGTAGTCTGTGGCAGAAGCCTTTTTCTTCTATTTCCATGAAGTGTAGGAAATTATGCCTAATGTTTTCTGCTTTAAGTCCCTTCACTTTTACCAGAAAAAAATACATTGCTCCAACCACTTCTGCCTATTCTGTAATTTTAAATATACTTTATATCTATTTCTATCTCTTGACTTCCTTTGCCATTACTTCAACTTGATAAAACTCACCTTTGTCTTCCCCAATTTTCCCTTAAACATTAGCTGTATTTACAGATAAAGGATAAATGCAAAACATTGTATTTCTGAAGCTCATAGGAAAAAAAAGTGAAGCAGACCACAGAGACTTCTAGAACTAGAACAACATAAATATGGAATAAAGTGCAAATGACAACATTAAATGGAACTTACCCTGCTTGCGGGTTCACCATTCCCAGTGAGTTTTTATGAGCTGGTGATAACGTCTGAATTTTGCTCCCACTGGATCCAGACGAAGACAGGGCTTTACTTGAAGAGCCACCTTGCAGTTGAAAGCAAGCATGAAAATATAAGGAAATGTAAGATTTTGCTGCTGAAATGATACAATTTATTTAAAAATCTAATTGCAAGATTCAAGTTTTAGAAATACAAAGATATGAGGCAGTATCAAGATAATACAAAAAGAAAATATGTTTCAAAAAGTTTGTAGAAAACATATAATTGATACATAGTGTTTTATTCTAAGAAAAAATATTGTATTTCAATTACTTTCCTCAGAAAAAAAAAGGGAAAGTCAAAGTTTGTACAAACAGAACGTGTTTGATATCTGAAATCCAAATTAGTCTACTGTTTGCATAATTATAGGATACATGCCTTGACTATGTATTTTCACCAATTCATATTCAGCATACAAATTAGAATTAAGCACCAGATAAATTTCAGGTGAGAGATCAGTATTCGATAAAATCATGCATTACTATGCAGAGTGATTTTTTATATTCAATTCAGAAAAAAAAAAAATTTGACCTGATATATAAACCAGAATCCTAAGTGTTCAAGAGCTTTTTTAAATAGTTGGCAATCAGGGCCCCTTCCAACTATATTTTAAATGAGATTTTACAAACCACTGTATCAAATAAACAATTTTTACTGCATAATTTGGGAACTAATATTTAGAAAGGAAATAGAACAACTCATAATATTTATTTCATACCTGCAACAGTTTTGTTAACACCACTTGGCTGTGGTAAGCGTGATGATGGTGATGGTGTTGATCCTACAGAAGGCATCTTCTTAACTGCAGCAGGTTTGTACTGTAACAAAATACAACCTAGAAATTTAAGCAATTAAATCAAGCTATCTATATAACACAACAGGTAGTTCTTTCAGGTATTTTGTGAGAATAGATGATGATTTCCTACTGTTTCTGGTACGGGAATATGCAAATGGTTTCTGATAATCTGTTTTCTTATACTTACACATGATACTAGCAGGAACATTCTCTAACTCAGTGGCTTTGTTTTGTTGTTCAACTCTGTCTTTCTGTATTTTTTGCTTTTTTACAGCTTTTATCATCCTTTTCCATTGCTGTGTTACAAGATTAGAAGTATCATCTCATCACTAATTAATTTGAAAAAGAATACTCAAGGGCAGAATTATTTTTGTCTTTCAAATTCAAATCTTTCACCTGTGTGCTCTGGACCAGTTCCTACACTGATTCAAAATACCATTCAAGAATCACTAAGTAACTGCTTGTGTCTGTTTACTTCTTGACATCTTCCAGAAAAAAAAAAGAGCATTACCACCAAAGGAAAACAATCACACACTTTAAACCTTCATTTGTTTCCTTAATACACCTGAATCCCTCTAATTAGCCTGCTGTCAGTTGTCCTGTAGTCAGGTACCTTTGTCTGCCCCTTAAGGAATAGTCTTTAATTGGATTCAGAAACTAGCACAATAGAAAATCAACTTCCTTTACAAAAACTGCATCTCTATTTCCTGCTACTCTCTTTACCTGTCATTTGCACATTTCTGAATTACATTTATGACTGGTTTTGGCTTTTCAGCTGCTGCTATCTGACTTATGGATCTTTGCAGTTTAAGAAAGCAAAATCCTCATCCATTCTAAGTGTGTAATTTCAGTCAGCACAAATAATAAAATTACAGAATAAACTTGTTAATTCCATTTAAAAGCAACACACTATTTAACAAGCTTGATTTGATGCTGAATGCAAGTCAGAAGTTAAAAGTGTTATAGCTCACCTGTGTTCGAGTAGGAAGCTTCCCTTTGGTATCAGCTGCCAATTTCCCCTTATTAGCAATACGTGCAGCTTGCTCCTTACAGAAATTGATGTGTCTGTCAGCTGCATTTTCATTAAATCTCCTCTGACAGTATGGACACTGAATGTAATCTTAAAAACATAAAAATCTAACATTAATAATATGTTTTAAAAATGAGACTCTTTCAAAGTCTTTTAATGACCAGCCCCTCCTCCAGGGGAAATTACGGCTTCTTGAATCTGAAAATGAAATACAGATTGCTAGGTAAAAGAATGTTGTCCAAATGTAACACAAAGTATCTTTCTCATTTGATGGGTAAGAATAAGAGTAGCTGAGGATCAGAAATAACCTAAGCAAAATCAGAAATACTTTAAGAGATGCTATTCTGCAGAGAAGGTAGCCAAAGAAGTACAAGGACATGGCAGAGATGTCAGCTGGAAGGAAGTGGAGAAGAGGCTAAACAAACAAACAATCAAAAATTTAAAAAAACTCACAAACCTTTTCGTTTGTTCGAGATATGGAAATACATTAAAATCTTTTACACACAAGCAGCAAAAGACAACAGCATCAGTTGCCTCTGGCAATTTTGAAAGAACTGAGAAATACTAACTGCAATACTGGAAGTAATCATTAAAAAAATCAGAAATTTTAACAAATGAAAATAATCAGAAGAAATTCAGCCAAAATTATGAGCCATCTCTAGAAACATATAAAAGAAAGTAACTTGTGGCTGTATTACCTTTCAAGGTTAATTTAGTCACATTGCAAACAGTATTACATGCAGGAAATATTACCCTCACTGGGGCAAAAAAAGAAAGGGCTAACATAGGTGCTTAAAATATTAAAAGATACACCATCTGTGTGCTGGAAATACACACCTTAAGATACAATGCCCTTAGAAAATGAAATGTTTGGACTGCAGTTTCACGCAGATATTTCAGTGTCTAGAGATATTGATGCTGTATGCACCAGATTAGAGTATTCAAAACCACGTAAGCATCAACTTCAGAAAAGTTTGACATGGGCAAAGCAGGTTAAATTAGCGTCTTTCTAGGTCACTCTAGAAATGTATTGAAGAAAATGAGGTGAAATTCAAGTTACTGCCTCCAAAACTATGGTTAGATATTACAAAATCTAAAATAAATTTTGGATTACATGTTACTAATCCAAATGCGGTAGATCTGGCTTAAATACTTCTTGCTTTAAAAATTAAAACCAATTTTGCACAAGTCAGACGATGTAATGACCACCAAACCATGAACTGTGACCCAAGAAGTGTGAGCTAAGGACACAGGAAGAACACAGAGAAGTGACAGCATGGGAATCTCATGGGGTAACAATAACAATATTTTATTTCTTTATTTTACATATACTCTGCTGCTGTCAGAATACTTAAAACATCAACTATACCTTAAAAGACAAAAACTCAGAAACAGAATATCTATGTAATATCTATGTAGTCAAACCAAAATTATTCCAAAGAAGTAAAAAAAACCCCAATAAATAAAATGAAAAATAAATTAATAAAGCAGCTATGAAAGGCCCTAGATAATATGCCATTTCTGGCTGGTGCAGAGCTCAGTTCCCACAGAGAACTTTCAAAGCCCACAAACCCAGAATGTATGAGACTGTAGATGATGAAAGTATACACTTAAGAATTAGGAACCGTATCTTCATCCTTTTGTAAAGCACATAGTACCAGTCAGACACTTGGCTATCTGAAAGTACTGCTCATACTGTCCAAAAGAACTTCTAGGATTCAATGTCAGCTTTATAAAATAAAAGCTAATCAAAATAAGAGGCAGTGAACATAGTCAGGTTCAGGGTGACTTTAGGTCCTTCTTAATATCCTGAGGCTATTGTGCACTTCCTCAGAAAAGCAGAAGAGGAGATGGAAGAAGCAACACTGCTTATTTGCCAATGCAGAGCACACAGTTAAGTAGTCTTGTATTCATATTTTCTGTTTCCATTAAAAGGAAAAAGACTCGCTGCTTGTCAGAAACAAGCATGCCAAAGACAGAGCTGAGTAGGAGAGGATGGATACTCTCATGGTACCACGCACAATCTTCCCTCTCTCCTACATGAAAAGTAGAAAAGAAGGGCAGCTGACACTGCTCTATTCGTTAGAAGAGTATCCACTGATCATTTTGTGCATCATCACTTCATTCCTGGCTTTCTCTTCCTAAGTCTCACTCACTGCAGCAGGATGAAGCCAGGAGCCTAAAACAAGCAAAACTAAGCTTGGAGAAAGTAAAAAATGAAAGTAAGACAGAGACACAGCATCTTCCCTTTAGCTCCCCTCACTTTTCAAGTAGGCTGAATAAAATTATGTCCTTCGCTTCAAACTCATTTGCAGTGTCTGGAACCAAGGGAGCACCATGTTAATAGCTTTTCCAAACTACATTCAGTTCCGGGGTTTTCTGCCTGTAATTCAGAACCTATACAACTAGATAGATTACAGACATACTACACAGATTATTAATGATTCTTTCCATGATCCTTTCCACAAATCTTTCCATGATTCTTTCCTCATGATTCTTATCCACAGCATTAGCTACTGGCTTTACTTTAAGATGGTTTTACTTTTTAAGATTAGCTATATAGCTTTACAAGATTATGTGTACAGAATGCTGAATAATACAACCACACTTTACAGTGAATGCACAATTACAATCCTAATACTGGACTAACACATTTCCTGTACATAAACAAGGTAGGGAACACTTTACACCCACATTTGACCACAAACAGGCAGAAGCAAACACACCTTTTTTTTCCA
This sequence comes from Grantiella picta, assembly GCA_013397955.1. Classification (NCBI taxonomy): domain Eukaryota; kingdom Metazoa; phylum Chordata; class Aves; order Passeriformes; family Meliphagidae; genus Grantiella; species Grantiella picta. The sequence goes on along the minus strand of VZRM01009157.1, from coordinate 208,533 downwards.
TTTTTCCCAATCTTTCTGAAAACAGCCATTAAGCTGATCAAATGGTTTAGCTCTCAGGATAAGAGAAAGAAATATATTTTCCAATCTATTATCAGGTCCCAGAAGCTAAATGAAAAGTGTGTTTCCCTCTCATTCACATCAGACTGCTAGAACACTTTACCAGTCTCAGTTCTGAAAGTACCCAAGGACTGTCACTCCCTGGCTAACACAGACCCCACACATCTCACATACCCAAAACACAAGTATCCTCACCACATGAGGAAGGACCATATGCACATAAAGGCATACACCACATACATGAAACTAAATGCAAATTCACTAGGAAAGGGAGAGATTACATTCGAAGAACACAAAAGTGCATTCCCACAACATGAATAATAAAAATGTTGTGTGTGTCAGCTAATTTAAAAGGCAGTCTGCTATTTCTGAGTACTTCCAGTGCTGTGAGCACAAACAAGGTATTAAAACAATTTGTCCAGCCTACAGTTTACAAGACAGTAGGTAAGCTGCAAGTTGGCCACAGCTACCTTTCTACACATTAAAAACAAAGTCATGGGCTTTGAAAGCTACACAGGATGTGAGCCAGCCAGACCCACAGTCACAATCTGGCATCTGCACAGAGATACTAAGTCATCTCCAAGAACTTGTGAATGTTGCATTCCAACAAATTCCTTTCAAATTCAAATTTCTCCATATTAACTAAAAAAAAAAAAAACTCTAAGGAACTTGACTGTTTTACATACCAGGGTCATATGATGGTGGAGGTGGTGGAGGGAGTTTTCCACCATCTTTGAGATTAAGTCCTTTGGCTGCTCGTATAGTTGCTATAAATTCCTCATGCTTTCGCCTCCAGTTAGAAGGTTTTTTGGGTGGTTCTGGCTAAGAAGCAAAAAAGAAAGCTTTGTATGTTTGCAGTTTTTACTTGAAGCTAAGCATGTGCCTTATTTTAGTACACACAACATCATGGATTTCTTCCAGATCTTAGCTGATCTAATTAACACAAACTGCCAGCAGAAATAAGTCTTATTAAAATGCATATGTAGTTTGCCTAAAATGTTCACATTATGAGTACATTATAACATACCCGTGGCTTAAGAGGTTTTACTGTGGGAATGTCAGTTCCTTCTGCTCTCTGTCGGCTGGAATCAAATGTCTTCCTTTTCTTGGCAGAAGTTTTTTGGCAAATGGGTCCATGCTTTTTCTAAAAGCAGAAGCAAAATAAAAAGAGAGTACAGAACTTAGTTTTGAAAACAGAAGAAGTTATTAACATGTTATTTCCTCTCTTTCTTGATACAAAAATTAACAAAAAAGGCCCAACTCTTGATGAATAAGCTCAGGCTGTTTTCACTCAAACATTTATGCCAGCATCTACCTTTAAAACAGAAGTACATGAATTCACAAATATTAGTATCCACACTAACAAAAACATAGGTGATAATGAAGAAGTAGAAGGCATCTATATTTGCTCCTTGTACATAAAAAATTATGATAGTTAGGCAGCATTTGCATTGAATGGCAAAACAAATCATAGGTATCTGAAATTCATATTCACATTTAAGGACAGACTGATCTCTATTAACAACGGAGAACAGAGTTTTGGAGATGGCTAACCAAACACTTCATTTACTAGCTGAGACTTAAAACTGCAGAAGACAAGAATTGATTCTGTAACCCTATAGAAGATGCTTTTAGAGACATGTATTTCAGAAAGTGATGGGATCTTAAAATAAAATTGACCCCCTTCTAAGGAGCTTCAAAACTGAGGCAACTGGAATCAGTAATTACTTGGGGGGGGGAAAAAGCCCCAAACCCTTACAAAAACAAAGCACCTAAATCTACTTTATTTAGCTATAATGACCATTGCTTATCTTTCATATCAACTTGTCAAATCTAAAAGCCAACAGTGCTCACACCACTTACCAGTGCTGCTGGAAAGAAAGTCCTTCCACAAATCTTACATGGCAACAGATCTCCAGTTTGCACTGCAACCTCACCTTAAAAAAACCAACATACTTCTATTAGAAAATTTGATTAAATTAATGACAAAATATTATTTCAAAAATTCTAACCTCATATACACTTAGCAATAATAACAGTTGTTACTGTAAAAGTATATATCCTTTGACCTGTGGAGAGACTATATAGATGAGAAAGGCAAAGAAGATACAGGAGTCCATACATACTTTTGGAAGCTGTCATGCCCAGCAACATGTCACTAGCAATTCTGTTAATTTATAATACATAACTCCACTCCCTTAAAGGATGCATGTCAACATGCAAATGACAAAACCACTGTAAGTTCCAATGAGAGCTCAAATACACACCAAGAATAAAGCTATTTAGTGGGTATTTCTGTGTCATTGGAAGAGATCAAATTTAGTACCAAATATAAAAAAGACACATTCCACCATTCTGCACCACTAAGTTAAACTATTCCACTTTCTCTTGTAAAGAAAACAGTCTTTAATGCTATTTTTACTATATATTTTATTCAGATTATTACTGATGGTTTATGACAGTATTTCTGATGTTGCTATTCAAGCATTGGTAACAAAAATGTAAAAAGCATACTTGACATACAGCAGATCCACAGAACCAGACAAAAGACCAATAAGTCAAAATATCAAGGCCTATGCAAGCAAATATATGCATATAGCATGCACTACGCAACAGAGTTGTGGCAGAGATAAACTCTGGTTTCTCAAAAATCTGGTGCTATACCAGAAGAATACAGGGGTATTTTTATATCATGCATACATCAAGAAAGAGGCAGTAAGTTTGGATTAAGTTTGAAACTTACTAGTAGCTTTCTGTGTACTCAATCTGACTGCTGCAGACAGTAAAATTGCCTCTACACCATGTTAAAATAAAACCACATCAGACTGACTGGTATTTTAGGCAAAGCAGCATCTTAAACTAACAAAGTTATCAACATAGCAATGTTCAATGATTTGATCAGCTTTTGTTCCCAGCTTCCCAGTGGAAAACTCTTTTCCACCTAAACATACACACTCGCTAACTAAGGGTACAACCAGTCCTAAAAAAATGAATAATGAAATACTTCACAGCAAACAAACCCAGATTTAGGCAGCCACGGTTCCCACTGAAAATCATTTTTTCCCAAATGCAAAGATGAAAATTGAGTCTGTGCATTTAGATGTACACAAGTAGGAGAAATAGGACAGATACAAAACATGTAGATAAATCTTGGTTTTCTTCTACTCTTGCTTTTGAATTATACTTGAATGCTATGAAGATTTACTAAGAACTTATTTTTAACTGTATTTCTTCAATCTCTCTTTTAAAAAATCATGTCCAAAAATTTTTTCATAGGTCTGTTTTCTTAAATCCTCAAGCCTGAGCATACCATTATAATCACAAGTGATAACATGCACACTGGTTGTACAAAGCTTAGATGGCTGTGAACCTGCCCTCACCACTGACTTGAAGGATTACCAGCAGTGGTTGTAAGCTTTTCTCAATTAATCCACCCAAAATACAAGGTATGCACAGACTTGTTTATTTCATTACTTCATTCTTCAGTGGTCCCAGCACTCTTAATAATGATAAACTACATCACTGCAAACTCAGTTCTGCTAAAGAGTTCAACTTCTTTTTATGACATCATTCTAATACAACCCTCAGCTTTGCATAAACAAGTAGGAGATGCATTTCACGAAAATACAAAGTGGCACTGTTTGTGTCTTTAATAAATTACCTGAAATAAATCAGAATTACTGTTCTTGAAACAAGGTATACAGTGTAAGACTGAGGATTTGGCTGACAAAAGAATTCTTTCAAATATCTGCTTTATTAAAAGAAGCTACATTTTCCACCATGTTCTTCTCTGTTCACTGAACTCTAGAGTTTGAGGTGGTGTTTAAATTCTGCATTAAAAGAAGCAGACTTAACAGCTGCTCACCTGAACGAGCAGTATTTACATACGACATACCAATGCACAAGGAATGCCAATTACCACTTAGTGCAGCTACAGTTACAGAGCTGGACTTCCTTACAGCATTCCTCCCCTCCCTTGCTGCTGGCAGGTAATCACATTTGCCTAGAGCTATCTCTACTGCCAACACCTCCTGTGTAACACAAATCACTGACCCAAAGCACATAAGGAAGTTATTTTAAAAGAATGAAAGTTCCTGAAGTTTTGTTGAAAATGGGAAGCCAAGAGTCCTTTGTGTTTGCACACTTAGCCCTTCAGCTTCTTAATTCCTCTGTGATTTTTCTCACTTTTAAAGTAAAAAAACCACAAAACCAAACAAACCAAAACCACAAAACTTTAACATTTCTCTCTAGGAGTCTATGAGCCTTCCCTTATAGAAGGGTTAGCAATGTGATCCACATGAAATCTTATTTAAAAGACATGGGAATAAAATTATGAAAGTTGCAAAAGAGTTAGTTTTGGCTTTGTTTTGTTTGGTTTCTTTTTTAAAGACATTCAGGTGTGATATCTATTGCAATTTTTTCCTGAAAAAATTAACTGAAATGGTTGTTAAACTGGGATGTACTGGGGAAAGGAGGTTAAAAAAAAAGCAACACTCAAATCAGGAAACAGGAGGAGGATCTGCTTGACAAATTGGTCTGAGAATAGAAATCAGTACTAAGATAGTGTCATGGCAATTTTCTTCAGACTGTAAATCTAGCAACAATGCAGAACTTTTAAAAATAATTTTTGGTTATATAGCCACAGAAACTCTATGATCCAGCAGCTACACTTCTTTTCCTTTTTACCAACTTTAACACCACTGATCACCAGCAGTTAAGATGCTTGTATTAAACATGAATGAATGTAGTTAACTTGGAGAAGGACTGAAGTAATTACTACTGTTTATATTAACAAAACACATACTTTTATATTAACAAAAGATAAATAGGTTCAAAATTGTTATGTGAATACCAAAGAAGTGCTATTTCTGTGGAAGTGATGCCAAAACTATTACATATGTCTTTACATCCTATTCTACTGCCTGAAACCGGGTCTCAGACAAAAAAACAATAGTGTACCTGGTACAATGCTGGGTATCTGACTTAAACAATCAGGTGGGAAGCTTATTAGCAGGACTACAATAATCTCATCATTTGTGTTTGTAAACTGTCCCAGTTAGAGCTCCCCCTCATGCAGCTACTTCCAAATAATTGGGTTTGAACCTACACAAGTTATTGTACGCATTCCTTCTAAGCATGGTCCAAGCCTAGTTGCGTATACTTCTCTGATCTTGAAGTTAAGAGTTTAGCTGTGAAGTCTGGGTGGACCATCAAGTCTGACAGCATCCTGTACAGTCCCAAGATGTATCATGGCACTTTCAGTATTACAGAAAAGTTTAGACTTCCTTGAAATGTAGATTTCCAGGCAATATCTTTTTTCCCATCTCCTCTTATATTCAAATACCACAATTGATTTGCAGCAGAAAGGGCAAGCTGCCGGTTCTCAGTTTATTTTTTTCAGTATAATGTGTGGATCCATCAATACATACAAGTTTGATCTGACATATTCACGACTGTAACACATGTTCTTGTTGTCATGTTTACAGATAAAGCAATTGTGTAAATAGACTTCCCACCTAGAGAGAGCAGAAGTCTTCAGTATTGCTTAACAGCTATTACCTGAAGTTTTATTACACTTTTCTCTTTTGGAGAGCATTACATAGCCAAATATGTGTGTGCATTTAGACATGAATTGCAGAAAGCTTCAAACAAACAAGACTGCACTTAGTAACAACAGCATTTTGTCATGTCATAAAATCTGTCTAACTGCCTATCAAAACCTTTTCTTTATCTGCAGCAGCAACGGTACTAAATTATTTGGGCCAGACAACTGTGATAATCAAAACCATCAAGCCTCACTGAATTTAGATATGCAGAAGCACTCTGGTACGATTCCCTGCCTTGGGACTATGTGACTATTTTAAGCCAGCAAGTAATGTACAAGTGTTGAAAGTTATCACCTGAAGAGCACTTGCCAAATTCTTCTGCAAAACTGTTATTATTGCTTTTAGCACAACTCTGTTCTCATCTCCGAAAGCAACATACTTTCCACTTAAAAGTTCCACAGATTTATGGTATAATAAAAAATGCAGTCTATTCCCCACATTAGTTAGAATCTGTATCATCAAGCCATAGCATCTGGTTCTTTGGGGACTACCCAGTCTCTAATATATGCCCAATAATCAATATATTTTTTAATCAACACATTACCTAACCATAGCCTAACTAATAACAAATACTACAAGCAAGGGTTACCTAAAAATTATACCAATGCAGTGACACAGGTAGGGAACTTCAAAAAATTACAGAATGGTTTGGGTCGGAAGAGGACCTTGAAGATCATATGGTTCCAGCCCCCTCCAGTGGGTAGGAATCCCTTCAGCTAGACCAGGTTGCTCAGAGCCCTTGAACACTTCCTTGAACAGCGAAATACAATTTAGAGCATTAATTTTTAAAAAGCAGTTCTAAAGATAATTAAATAACATAATGAAAATATGAAGGTACCAAAGCAGGAAAAAAGTGTTCCAATAGTGATCTAAGTTTTGCATATTTGCAATATTTGGCCAAAAGGAATTCTGAAATGCAAAAGCATGTCAGATAAATACACTGTCATTCTTAACAACAGGCAGTACTTGCCATACTTCGGTCAAGCCAACTTGATAAATGATGATCTGCATGTTTTATCCCTTCTCACCTATGCTATTCTGCAGCTTTCAGAAAAGAGACAAATAAAGAGGAAATCATAGTAAGCTCTGCCTCTTAGTATTCATCCATTCATATATTTTGTAATTTTTAAGCAGCTATGTTTTCACAATTGTCTAACAAATAGCAAATCAATCTACTCTTATCTATCTACTCCCAATTTCAGAAGAAAGCCTCATGAATTCTCCTCTACTCCTGTACTGACAATCTTGTATAAACCTATCACTTCTGCTTCCAAAAGATAACAAAAAGCACTGTGGCATCCATTCCTTCGAGCTGAAAATACTTGCATAGTACTCTGCACGTTTTTATATCAGCTTTTTATCTTGACAATGAAAATGCATTATATTTGTCAAAAAAATGTTACTGCTTTGAACATGAATGAGTCTGATGATGGGTAGTTTGGTATTAGTTACTTGAAAATAACATATCAAGACAAGACCCACTGCCTCAAAGTGACAACCTGGAGGAGGATTCTATATAGGTTTTTTTGGTGACTGAGAAATGAATTGCATGCAGTCAAGAATGATTGTAACAGCAGCATACACACAACTCATATCATGGTGTACTCCCCCTTACTACAACTGTCCTTTTTTCCTTCCTTCCTCATATGAAGCGTAACTTTCAATGTGAAAACATGCCACTCACATCACACATCCTTAATAATAACCAGCTCTCCTGGACTCTTCTCTATGGCCACGTCTCATGGGATTCTTGCAAGCAGATCCTTCAAGTCCAAGCCTGTTCTCTTGAACTCCAGGGCTGAGGTTCTGCTCTTTACCCAGCTCCCTCCTCTCAGGATCCTGAATTCAATCGTCTTATGGTCACTGGAGGAAAGGCTGCTCTGACCTTCCCATCTCACATGTCTGTACATACTAAGTACTGCAGGACTGCCTCCCCTTGTCAGCTCCTTGATCACCTGGGTCAGGAATTTGCCATCAATGCATACCAGAAGCCTCCTAGCTGCTTGTGACTTGCTGTTTTGTCCCTCCATCAGATACCGGGTGATAAAGTCTCTCAGGAGGACCAGAGCCTGTGAATACATGTCTCCTTCCAATTATCTGAAGGAGACCTCATCTTTTTCCTGATCAGGTAGCTTTTAGCAGACAGCCACAACAGCTTTTCCCACACTGGTCTGCTTACTAACCTTGATTCATAAGCTCCCAGGTGGCTGCACAGCAAAACTCTGTGCACTCTCACTGCTCTCCCACATAAAGGGCAACTTCCCCCCTTGCAGTCCAGCTGGTTCTTCCTGAAGAGCCTGTACGCATCCAGCACAGCACTGCAGTCCTGTGAGCTGTCCTACCACCTACACATGCCAACTAGAACCTAGCCCTGCAACTGAGAGCAGACCTCCAATTCCTCACATTTGTTCCCACACTGACTGTTAATGTGCAGACATTCTAGAGAGTCACTGAGTCATGACGGTCATCCAAAAAAATCTATGAGACCTTGCCCTGCAAAGCCTATGGAAACACAACTAAACCAAAGGCAAATAAGCAGCACTATTTGATCGATCTGAATTCCAAATACATCATCTGGCCTTCTATTAAAAAGCTTTAAGATCAACTAGAGGCATGAGAAAGCATGTGACCCGCAAAACCTATGTACATTTTACACAATTCTGCTTTGGCATCACAAGCTCACTTTTCTCCCGTAATAGGCTACAGGCACTGTGATGACTGTGAGTGCAGTCAGGCAAAGACTTGTCTTCTCACACCAGCCTTAAAGCGAGAGTGCTTTGCAGTAGTGACCCCCAAAGCAAATCTAGGCTTACATACTCCACAAGTGTAACTGGACAGAGCAATCCCTGCCTAAGTGTACTTGCTTATCAGAATCCAAATTGTCTAAAAATAATGTGTTAAAAATTGATAATAAATTTAATTTTTTATATGTTGATTCCTAGTTTGGCCCACCCTCAGAATTTCTTTAGAAAGAAAGCTCACTCTTCAGCTGCTCCAGTCAAGTGCTTACCATACTCCTGGAACTGAAATGCAACACTTGCTTTTGATGACAACCACATTGTTTGTGTGTGCAGGTAAAACGTCCATCTTCCTGCTACATTTAACCAATTGAAGTCAATCAGTAGATCAATCTAGCTTCTGTAATTTAAGTTAAAAATGCAAGAAATCTAAAGAACTATAGAAAATGGCATAAAATCTATTAGTTCTTAGATACTGAAGGAACTATCTGAAACAAATTTATTTCTACACAAACTCCTATCTACTTCCTCTCTGGTAAAAGTGAAACATATTCTGGTAGTGCATTTGTCCTAACTGTACCAGCCTAAACTCAGCTTTCAGGGTTTTTCTATAAGTAAAATAACCATTAATAAAAAATAAAACAAAAAGCCCCTAACATGATTGCTTTAAAAAGCGTAAATACATATAGAGTGTTAAAGATCAAAATCAGATCACGTAACAGAGATGCAAGTATGCCCAGTGAAACATGAGTTCAGTGTAAAGTCACATTTATCATTGTGTTTTAAAGGCTACCAGAGACAAGTAACTTCTTAAAAATAATAAACATTACTATTAGTTTTGTATTTCAATCTTTAATAGCTTCCAAGTTGCTGTGCACAATAAAACGAATTTTTTCTTCTGTTGGACAGAAGATATATCTATTAAAAAAAAAAAAAGCTGAAGTCTTAAGTCAAATGGAGCTAAAGAAAATGGCTGCCAAAGTAAGGAAGCTGCTGCATTGCATCCAGTGAGGCAAGACAAAGATCAACTCTAAAGGGAAAAGAAAACCGACATTAATATTATTTTTTGTTTTAATACCCAATAATTTTCTACCCTATCAGGGAAAAAAATAAGACTGGGCATTAGCTTGTTCACAAATTCTGTCAAAGCAAGCATAAGCACTTGCTCTCAAGAGTCACATTACTAACATAAAACCTCAAAGGAGAAATCTTGTGCTGTTATGGGTGGAGCAGGGCATCTAAGGGAAGGGAAGGGTCCAGGGACAAACGCTATCCCAGCGCAGACCCCAGCTCTCAGCAAAAGATGCTGTACAGAGAGACATCGAGGACACACCCAGGCTGCTCAGAGTGTACAAGCTTAAGTAGTGCCTACGCAGATCCGCAAGGGAAAGCTCTGGGTTTGACACTGCAGGCTATTTCCTGAGCAAGCAGCCACTCATCCCCTTCCAACCCCAAGCAGCCTCCCCCGGCTGCCCGAGCACTGGGGCTGGGTAAGCGCTGCCATTACCTACCACAGAGAGCTGGACTTTTGCCCTCGGACACAGCTGCCCCTCTGCCCCTTGCTCCTCAGGCTGGCACGGGCTGTGAACAAGTGTGGGAAGCAGCATTTAGTTGGCTCAAGCAGCTGTTGTCGGCATCCTCCCAGAAAAAACAACAGACTGGAGAGAAGCCCATCAAACACCACCACTGGACTGCTCCGGCTATAATGAAGTCAGGAATTCAGTGCTTGGCTCCATCTCGCTCAAGCAAAACAGAGAGCAACAAACATGCCTGTGTGACATCTAGCAGTGAAAGCAACAAGAACATGTTAATCCATCAAAAACAGTGGTGAGATTCAGCACATGGTGAACTAATGAATGGACTTTTTAAGCTCACCATAGAGATCACTACACTTTCAGACAAGCCAGTCTACTGCTCTAACTATTTTCATCGGTAAATTAAATGAAATTGAAAAAAAAGCCAAACAGTACACAGGTTGCAAAGGCTTAATATCCGATTTGTCACCTGTAATGACAAGCGTGCACTCATTACTTTTACAAAACTTTAAAGTTACAAATTTGACTCAATATATATATTATATATATATATATATATAATATGTATATAACATATATATAATGATACTGATAAAAACCTAATGTAATAAAGCAACTGCCTTAAAGGAGCAACAGAAGTAAATTTTAGAAGAAACTTTCAAAGTGACCTAGAAACCTACTTTGCCATTTCACAGAACATTTAAACTTGCACATAGTGAGAAAACGCAACTGTGATACTGAAAGTATTATTTAACTTTTTAAATGTCATTAATGCAGCTCCACATGCCAACTATGATACATTAATCTCTCCACTTTCTGGAGAGGATCATTATAAACTGGGTAGAGTTATTTTTTATTAATAGCATGCCTATATAAACCAAAATAAAACAGACCTTTCACCTATAATACTGAGCTTCAGCAAAGCATCAGCTTCTGAGGCTGGAAAGTCCAGGACAAGCATTTTGAGCCTGAGGGGGTTTTCCACAGTCATAGACACACCAAGAGACTGCTGTCAACAGACAAAGTTCTGCCCTTCCCCATAACCATGTCCCTCACACACAGCTGCCAAGCACCTACTGCACCAGTCAGCTCTGGGAAATTATTTTACTAAGCACTAATACAGCGAGGCAACAGGCTGAGCCAGATTTCAGAAGCTGCCCATACTTCTATGTCAGATGGGTATGACTGTGCCATTGCACATCCTAACACAAATTTAATCTAAAATGGCAACCAGCAATGCTCCTCTGAGTTGCCAATGGAGCAATGACTGCATAAAAGCATAATACCCAATGAAATAATTTATTATTATTGGCTTTGCCTACGTTTTTCCTGTCCTAGGGCAACCTTTCTACAAAAACTTAATCTAAGCCTAAGCTAATACGCATGAACAAAGACAGCCTAAACTGAAAAACTGTAAATAAAAGCAAACCCGTTTGCTTCAAATGTTTTGAAGCAGAAAAGTAAGTATTCGATTTTGAGGCAGTTTTTAAAAAACAAAAATACGGCACAAAGTGACCCACAAAAATGCAGAAAATTGTTCTGCTGTTCAAGAACTTTTGCATTCAAGGATCCTGGATAACAGTGTGAGATATGAGTATTCACAAGACAAGGACAACTGGAGTTTTAGACATGACTTATTTCCTGTGCTATTCTGAAATTAATCTCAAGTGTTCAGAAGAATCACTTCACATGATGGAAAAAATGCTTTGACAAGCTCTAGCTTTTGAAAGTACTTTATAGAAAAGGTTCAGTAAAACATGAGATTTCACCTATGATTTAGCAGTTCTTCCTCCCTCCACTCTCAGTACCTTCTGAAATGCAAACAAGATATAAAGTATTTTTAACAATGTCAGAAACTAGACAAAATTTACTGAAAAAAATTGCGAGCTTTTTCAGGCTTCTGCTGTTACCTGTAGATCTACTTTCCTCCTATTCTCTGCAATGAAGGTGCTACAGCTTACACAACACAGCAAGCATAGCTGGCCTTGGTAAATTAGCACACAGCCAAATCAATTGATAGATGGGCTGCTGATGATGTACAGTCCCAAATGCAGTAAAACACGTAGCTTACTCAAAATTAAGGCAAGTTTTCCCCTTTTGGAGAGGTTACCATACAATTGTCCTGAGAGCTGGAATGCCAGATAAGGCATTATTTGATAAACACTGGACATCACCTTTCACATTCCAAAAGCATTAACAGTCAGCAAAGAATGCTAAGTGAATCAAATAAATCTCTTGGGATTTTAATGCCAAATTATGTTCAAATTTAGAGGCTTGATGAAGTCACTAGGCATAAGACCAGGGTCGGATTACTGTAAAATCTACTAAAGACAGAATACAGGTATTCTGTGACAATTACTTCAAGTTCTCCAACTGTTCTAGAAAGGATAAAGAACGAAGGCTAGTTTGTGCTTACTCCTATTTAGGCATTGAGTTACCTCTAGAGAAGTAGAACGTGGTAGACTTAATGACTGTGTTGTATAGCTTCCCCAAACAGATCTGTATTTTTTTAAGTAGTATGGTTAAAACAGCTTGCAAAACGCAGTAATGACAGGCCTACCAAAATGTTCAGATTGCAAGCTGTAACTTTACGAATTCCAAGCTGATATCTATGTTATGATGGATAACATCATCGATGAAAATGATGTTATCATTTCGGAGAGCAAGGATATTTTTATTAATTCCACCGGCACAGGCTAAAGTTGCAAATACCCTGTCAGCAAATTCATACCTAGTTCTCTTCACCGCACCGAACACTCCCCTAGAATGATAAGCGGATCTTCACACCCACCTTAGCCATCTGCTAGCAAAAGGAACGGGCTCCTGGCAGAGATGCCCGCACACCCCGCCCGCAGGGCCCCGCTGAGCGCTCCGAGCGCGGCCGCCGCAGGGAGGGGCCGGCGGGCTCGGTGCGGGAGCCGAGCAGCGCCCGAGACAAAGCTCGGCGAGCCCGGTCCTGCCGCCGCCCGGCCCCGCGGGCTCCGTGCAGGGGCCGCTGCCTGCCGCCTTTGTCCGCCGCCCCCCGCCGCGGCGCTCGCCC
>VZRM01009157.1:0-195417 GCA_013397955.1 Grantiella picta | reverse complement strand
CCGAACCCGCCCCGCCCCGCCCTGCCCCGCGCCGCCCCGGCGGCCGCCCGTCGCCCGGGATCACAAGCTCCGCTCCGCTCCGCTCCGGCGCTTCGGGCCCGGGCGGTGTCCCCTCCCCCCCGAGGCTGTGCCCCTGGTTGGGTCTTCCCAAGGGAGCAGGGCACCGAGTCTGGGCATCTCCCTGCAAAAACCAGGCTTATCCTGACTCAGGTGCAGACTCGGATCCTGACTCAGGACCCAGACGGGTCCTGAAGCCCATTCGTTGAGGATATGCTGTGATGAGGATATCCTTCCAAGAGCAGCACTTGTACAATGAACACAGGATCACAGAATCATTAGGGTGGGAAAGGACCTCTGGGGATCATCCAGTCCAACCCCCTGCCAAGGCAGGATGACTTAGAGCAGGTGACAGACGAACGAGTCCAGGTGGAGTTTGGGTGTCTCCAGAGAGGGAGACTCCACGACCTCCCTGGGCGTGAAGCATGAGGAGAAATGAGCGTGCAGTCGACAAAGTGTCTGAGCCTTCAGTCGCTGGATGGATGGCAGCAACTGGGGTGGTGCCAGGGACTCTCCACCCTTTAGCACCCAGTAGCTGAACAGAGGGCTGGCCATTTTGGGTGTCCCCTTGCTTAAGGGAAAACTAGGACAACTACAGGAAAAAACACAAAAAAATTGTTTTCTGGTTCGTGTCCTGAAAATAATTGCAGACAATGGATTCCCCCACCCTTTTTTCCTCCTGTTTTTTTCTTAACTGAAAGAGATGCTAATATAAGATTAGTATCTTGAGAGAATCTCCTGCTATAGGATAACATTTGAGTAATGGATGTTTTTGGAAAATAGTGCTACTAAATTGCCTGTGGCTAATGAATATAAATAATACTTGATACATATCGAAGTCTTCTGTTCATTTTACAAAAGGTCTCCACATTTTTAGCAACCAAAGCATTTCAATATTTCTTCCAGACATTATTTTAGAATTTATTCTTAAGATCTTTGTCTTTCTTGTGGCAATATGCCTTGAGCAACTAATAAAGTTTTTCTAAACAACCATAAATCTTATAGAAATTACTTCTGTCTCTACAGGCACACACAAATAATTTCTCTTCTTATGCTAGACGAGTTGGTTGATCCACGTTCACTTGTCCACAGAATTGCAGTTACTGTCCTTATCACAGCACATCTGTGAATGCAACTCAAAGAAACAAAACAAATACATAAAAACTACACTAAATTGGAGATTATGGTCATGTTGTCTTCTCTGCATCCCCTTAGCATAGAACAAATAGGTCCAGATGTTGCATGCCAAATAGCCAGCATGTAAATCATGAATAATATATGATAAAATCATCATTTGAGACCAAAAGCTTGGATATATCTGGTAATTCTAGCTGTAATTTTTCTAGTTAATTTAGTAAAAGTATATTTCAGATTTGCCTTTGCCTCTAAAATTTATGTTTATAAAATTACAGGCCATGCCAGAAGCAACTAGTTTGCCGCCCAGTTGCAGAGTTTTGAAGTTAGCAAATGATCCTTTAAATCTTTGACATAGAACTTAAATAAGCCTGTAGCTAGCAAGCACTTAACTGATTAACTAACCATTAGGATAGTGTACCAGAAATGCACTTTCTTTCATGGTATTTCTGCATGAGGATTGCAAATTCAAAACCAGAGGAGAAGACCATGGCATTCTCAGTTTAGTGAAGGATTTCGTATTAGAGGTGCATTTTGTTTGGTTTATTGTCTGTCTTTGAAATTTGAGGTTATTTTTGTTAAAAACTGGGGCAGGTGATGATTTCAGCTCACCCACCTTTACGTGTCTACAATGTGGTGTTCACACCTGAAGTACCTGTCAACTTCCCCAGCTCAGTCTATAGAGGTTTATCTCTGTAGTTGATATGGTCTATGGGATCTGCTTGGCCAAATGTATCATCTGCTCCAGGATGAAAGACAAGTAAATAGTCAATACCTGCCTCAGAGTAGGACTCTGCTGCAAAACAAAAAGGCTGTTCTGGCTCTTGTGGCTGGTGTCAGAACATTTGTTGTGCAACTATGACAATGGACAGCATATTTTAAAGGACTCCTGATGCCAAAAAGTTGCTGTCTTTTAACTGTGGTTTCTGTGTGGGGAACAGGGGACTAGTGGTCTGTGATCATAGCCACGGTGCTATGTGAGTGCCTTCATAAATTTACCTTCATACTGAAAAAAACCCCAAGTCTGTGTTTTCGTTCTGTAGACCTACAATGCCAAATTCAAGTCTTTGAAGAAATGACATTCCTATAACATTTATGATTTTTTTTACAAACCATATGCTAAATTTATTAATCACTAGTTTGCACCATATATGCTTGTGCCAACATTTATTTCTGGCTTACATATTTCATTGTTTATCTATTTGATGCTGTGTTGCTTTTGCTTAGCCCAGTTTTTGCTAGTGGAGGGGGGGCACAAAGATGGCTCTTGTGTGTCCTGTCTGAATGTTCTGGAAGTTTTTCACCATGTCCAGCAGAGCCAATCTCTGATGGCTCTGAAGATGATGGACATGCTGCTGGCCAAGTCTGGGCCAATTAGAGATGTTAGTTAGGCCTCTGTGATAACATATTTAAGAAGAAATTAAAACAATGTGAGCACGCATTTCTTTTTAGCTAGAGGAGGAGGAGGAGGAGGAGGAGGTGAAAATATATGATGGGAAAACAACATGGAGATGCCAAGTTTAGTGGAGAAGGTGGGGGAGGAGGTGCTCCAGGCGCCGGAGCTGAGAGTGGTCTCTCTGCCAGCCGTGGTGAAGGCCATGGAGGGAGCAGGAGGTCCCCCTACAGCCCATGGAGTCCACGGGACGTGCAGACATCCACCCACAGCCCATGGGGAGGTGCCCATGCTGGAGGAGCAGGTGGATGCCTGGAGGAAGCTGTGATCCAGTGGGAGTCCCAGTGGAGGGAAAGACCTTGCTCCTGGGATGGAAACAGCCTGTCTGCGACTTGGAGGTCTGCACCCTGTGGGTGAGGGACTCATGTTGCAGTAGATTCAGGCTGGCTGCTGCTCGTGAGATTTGGACCCAAAGAAGTTGTCAGAGGACTGTCTCCTGTGAGAGGAACCCCACGGCAATGTAGAGGACTCCTCTCCCTGAGCAATGGAAGAAAAATCTCAGTGATGAACTCACCAAATTCCCCCCATACCCTGTCCCTGGGCTGCTGGTGGGAAGGAGGGGGCAGCAGGGTGAGCAGAGAAATGGTGGTTTTGAAGGTTCTATTTTACTTCTCATTTATCCTCCAACTCTGTTAGCAATGAATCACTTTGCAACTTTAAGTTTCAACCTATTTTGTTCTTAGTGCATCCTCCCCCAGTTTCTTATCTCAACTTATTAGCCTTGTGTGTGTGTTAACTTTTAACTTTTTTTCCCCCTCTCCTGCACAGCTGTGGCGGGGGAGAGTGGAGAGAGCAGATGTAGGTGCCTGGCATTTGGCCAGGGTCAAACCACAACAGTGCATATATAGGGAATTAGCATCCATTCTGTTTCAGTATTTAACTTGTTAGCCTAAACAAAGTAGAGCTCTTCTGAGCTGTGCTAAGGAATTATGCTTCCATTTCCATAGCCACCATGGTACCCTTTATTGGGCCCATTCCAAGTTAGTTCATATTTCATTTGTGATCAGAATCTTAAACTGTCTCTGAGAGGTGATCTTACCACATCACTTAGACTTCTTTGCCTCTGCAGGGAATATTCATAGTAATATATGTTAGGTTACATTTCCTATGGTATGGTAAGCCTGCAGGCACCAGTATATATTTAGCTCCTCTTGCATATCAGTTGTTTTGCAGAGTCAGCAATGATGATAGAAATTTTTGCCTCTAAAAAGTAATGCAGTCTGAGCACCTACTGTTCAGAGTCTTAAGTGTCTCTGAGAAGAATCAGGAAAACACAGCCCTAAATGCAAAAGCCACCTCTTCCTTTTTCATACTTTTTTCAAAGAATTGAAATACAAACGCTAGCACAGCCATGCCTACCTCCGCCCAGACTCCAGAAGGAATTCCAAAGGAGTGAGGTAAAAGCTAATCTGAGGCATGCTCAGACATTAAGCAGGGGTATTGAGGGGCTGCCTAACATTGACACAGTTTCCAAAAAGACTCAGGTCTCCTTCTGCTGGCCAGTAAAGGGACAGTTTTTCATTTTTTCGGTGGTAAAAAAGAGGAGTTTGCCCACAGGGATAAGCTGCAAGACATAGAGTTTATGGTGAATTAGGAAAACCCATTTACCCTGTGGTTTGTGGGCACAGATAAAAGTTCCAGCTTATTCTGGATCTTTGGTTACTTTAGTGAGCATTTTCGAAAGTGCCTAGAGACAGGGAATCATGGTCTAAGATTTGGAAGGCTCCTGAATTTTAAAACTTTGGGAAGCAGTGACACCAAATCTTTCTGCCAGAATATATCAAGGCCTCTTGCATGAGAACTGGAGGATTGTCCAGTAATACAGGTGTATTACTGAGACATAAAGTTGTCTCTTTGCCTGCTTATGACTGGCAGATATTTATGAGTGGCACAGCCTGACTGGCAACAGTAAACTTGACTCATTTCCTATGTGTACGCCCTGTTTGTCATGTAACCTCTCATGTGTGAGATATACCTGGAAAGGTAAAGGATAGATTTGTTAAAATGCAATGTGAAAAACTCTGACATTTAGAAAAAATCATACGTCCAACAGTCACTCCAGATAAAGGGGCCTGCTGTGGGAAATGGGCTATAAATCTTATGAGCAGTTTAGACAGGCCAAGAGAAGCTGTGGAATAAATGTGGTTTTCTGTATATATATTAATATAGAAAAATCCCTACACTTTAATTTCCAAGTTTTTTGCCACTTTAGAAAGTTACTCTGGCATTCAGAGTTTAGACAGTACCTTGTCCTTGTTCCTTACAAGGCTATGCAAATCATTCATTTGGGGCAGAAGTGTCAAAAAACGACTAAGTCCTGTAAAATTATCAGAAATTCATTAAAATTTCAAATGCTCTTTTTCACCATTTGAATCCCTGTCATAATGACTAAAATCTTTATAAAAAATCAAAACTTTTCTACTATCTTTCATGTTAATAATGAACACTGGATAATGAAGGATCTCCCAAAGCAGTATTTTAATTAATACACTTTGAACTATAACTAGCTTCTGGGAATTCAGATATGCTTGCACAGGGGAGCTTTAAAATTTAAATATTCCTAATAAGCTTTTTCTTACAGTTAACACTAATTGAGGACTACAGACAAGAATGATTACTCTTCTACTAAAATAATTCCTCAGCTGAATTCCTACAAGAATGCCTTTTGTTCTTTTTCAGATTATAGTCACAATTTATATTCAGGAATGGAGTATTGTGATTTTGCTATCAATCTTTTTAGCAACCCATTTTTTTTTTCAGTTCAGTATAGTTTTGTTTGTTGTGGTTGTCCCAAATTAGACAGAACAAGACCAGAGGCTGCAATAAAAATTAGTAAGCAGCACTGGAATAAAGACTTTTTACTCTCTCAGAACATGAATTGCTCAATTTATAAAGTTGAATCTAAACTGGAAATATAAGAGTAAATGAGTTATAATAAGTTATAATAATACCCAAAAGAGAAAGAAAATATGAGTTTAAATTTTAGGTTGCCATGCTGTTGGGTAGATTTTCTCAAGCTGAGTAGCCAATAATAGAAGGAGACCACGGACTGTGACTTTATCACTTGATGTAGTACCTCTGATGTTTTCTTATTTTCATATGCTGGCTTTTGCAACCTGTATAACAGTCTTTATATGTTCGGATGTTATTTTTTACAGTTCTACTAGCAGGCTAGTTCTGAAAAAATAAGTGGGCAATTCAGAGTAATGAATATGTAAACCAAATAAATCGACTTTTGGTAAATCCCCTGCACTGTTTGTGTTTAATTTCCAACATACTTCCACTCTTCAGCTTGCTGGTTTAGGACACAATCTGTTTTATAAGGCACAGCACAAGCCAAAAGTGAGAGATTAATGAGAAACAAAACAAAGCTGCAAAACTGATTTTGCAAAGCCAGAGATTTCCACAAAGCACTTTATGTGTTTGTCTTTCCTAAATGCTCACTTAGAAGATGGACTTTGCTAGGTAGACATGTAAAACTTGGGTGTATCTATGTATTGTACAAACAAATTGACTGCCCAGCTGGTGAAATATTCTGCTCTTCTGGAGCCCTCCAAATGCCTTGCACAGTAAGTAAAATTGAATTTATACATATATACCAAGATTCTGTCAAGGAGATGAGGTGATGTCACCCTTTTAGGCAAATTTTTTAAATTAAGAAGTTAAAACGGCATTACAAATTAATCTATATTTATATTGTAATTTGATAGTGTATTTCTTCACTATGCAGAGGAACAGGTCATATTAGGTCATAGTAAGACTAGAAATTCGGACTGAATTTAGATTTTGTTTCAGAATAAAATATTCTGAAGGAATAGGTGGAAAAGTTTCCTTTTTTATTTATCACCTAAGGTACTCCGCTTCTTTCCCAGAATGTGATCTTGTGATCCTTCTATTCTTCAACAAAAACCTGGAGAGATTATACAGTGCATATCATTCCTTATCACATTGTGAGATGTGACTAAATTTGCACGTTTTCAGTTCTTCTCTTTGGGAATCCATAAGAGTAAAAGCCCTTAAATAATTTTTACCTAATAGTTTTACAAAGAAAGAAAACACTAAAGTTTCGTCTAGTTTTAGAGGAACATTTAGTTTTGTCTAATACAAGTATGATTGAATTGGATATACTTTCCTTAAGTTAAATGAAGAGCCCAATCAATGATTTTTCCAGGCCTGTTCTAGTTATAGCTGATCTCCCAGTGACTGTCTTTTTATTTTTCCTTTCAAA
Source organism: Grantiella picta (assembly GCA_013397955.1). Classification (NCBI taxonomy): domain Eukaryota; kingdom Metazoa; phylum Chordata; class Aves; order Passeriformes; family Meliphagidae; genus Grantiella; species Grantiella picta. Next base: position 188,545 of record VZRM01009157.1, on the reverse strand, counting down.
GCCATATGTCTTTGGCCTTTCTCCCTCTATCTCTTACCAGTAACATTTGTGCATGGCTGTGGTGAGGGCTGTCTAATAATGATTTGTGATTTTTTCCCTAAATGCTAGATATCTGCATGCCCCACATTGTTTTCCTGTGTTAAGATATATCAGTGATTACATGTACTGAGAGTGTGGGATGAAAACTGATGCTCCAGCATCTCTAACACGTAGCTCAACAGGAAACACATTGCTTTTTCGGTATAGATCAATATACTGGAAATAATCGACAACCTGAAAGTTATTGCGGCAAATGTGGAGGCCCTCAGTCTGAGCTACTCTGAGATGGCTTTTTCTGTATAAGTTTGCTTTGCTATGTAGTTAGATACTTGGATAAAAAATTAATTTCACCATAAGATACAACTCCACTGATCCTTCCAGCTTCATGTGAGTACTTATGAAAGAGTCTTGACACATTTTGGCACGTAGTAGATTGTAAAACATTGTTCATGATGACGAATTGTTGCTCTTGAGTGACTTTAATAATTACTGTAGATTTTAATATAAAGAACAAGTTGTATTTTATTTTCTAATTTGCCATCTGGCAGGAAGTTTTCTTTTCCACATCTTTATAAAAATTCACCAAATACACACAGTCTCATGGAAGAAACGCAGAAGTATTAGTCAGTGCTGTTCACTTTGGGGACTGGGTCCATCACACTGATTGCATCATACTGGACTATAGCAACAACTGGACTGTGGCACAGTTCCATTTCTGATCACAGAAATCAGAAATGGAAGGGACACATGCTAGCACAGAATAGTTTTCACAATAAATTCTTAAATATTTCATGCCATTTGATCAAACTGTAGGATTCAGAAATGCAAAAATCTTTGATTATTTGATTCACTGGGTAGTATTTGATTAGACATAGCTTTTCCTTGGTTTTCTTCGTTTTACTGTGAAATTTCATATTGATTTAAAAGATTTACATACTTTAATCTCATAAATGAAATTGAGTCAAGGGTTTCTCTTTTTATCCAACAGTATGAGAGACACTTTGAATTCAGAGCCTGATTAAGCTGATATTTGCTCTGAGATTGTGTGTAAAAAAAACCTGTATTTGGATACAGATGCTATTACTTACGACAATAATACCCAGCAGCTATGGGAGCCTTTTGATTTCAAGCTGTTACTGACACTGGCAGAGCAAGACATGGAAAAGAGGAAATGAAAGTACGAAAAACCACAAGCAGAATGAAGAGTTGAAATTGTCCCCTCTGCCTCTTACAATCATCTTTTCGCTTGATGACAGGTAAATATTTGCAAAATAAAAACGTAAGTATGTGATTTTGGCTTTCATTTAATATTGGGTACAAAGGAGACTTTGAGAACACAGTATTCCACATCGATTATAATGCTTTATGATGGGATGTATGTTTGTTTTGTTTGTTTCATTTTCCTCATGCCACTGCCATGTTATTTGTTAGGATTTTGTTGATTTTAAGTGGAATTCAATTTTATTTTCTCGACAGATAATATACAAAGTAAGAGAAAATGGGCTGGGCAAAATTCCTTCAATAAATATTTTTTTATTTTGTGTCTCCATACATCAGTATCTCCTATGTGCCTCTTCTTAGTCTTTAACACATGATCAGGTTTTAAGTTTTCAGTAGATTTTTGTGTATGTTCAGGAAGGCCATGTAGATCATAAATGTATCAGGTGGTGCCAGGTATTGTCAATTAAAATGCAAAGGAGTTAGAGATCAAACATAGGCAGCAATGAGAGAAAAAAAAAGAGTGTTTTGCTGCAGACACTGCTGGTTTTCTCTCTCCTTATTGATTCCTTCCTTTGGTTTTTCTTTAAATACTTTTGGAGAACTGATTCTATAAACGGTCTAGCTAAAACTGAAGGGAGAAACAAGGAACTCCAACTGAGCTTCAAGTGTATTTTCGAATACACTTTTTGTGTGCATCTAACTGCCACTAAGCCAGCACAAATCCTTCACATGTCTAGGATACTGACTGCTTACACTTCCTGAAAATTTTGCCATACAGTGTCCTCTTACCTGCATCTCTGTCTACCCCTCTCTAGTTCTAGGGGCCACTTCATTCAATTTCCACCAGTGTGAAATTCTTGCTTTTTGAGGACCTAGTCTTTAGAATGAGCTGGCTTAGCAATACCTTGCAACTGGCAGCTCAGTTGCAAGTGGTGTAGAAACACCACTGAATTCTATTACTCCTCTGAATAATTTAAAATCAGTCTCTTGCGTAACATCCTTGGCTTGATTTTCTCTCAGTATTTTAGATTGGGCAATTTCCTAAGTACTCTGTCCAGGTTTTCAAACATATATTTCCAGAACTTTGCTCTCAAGAATTGCTCCTACAACCTCAGGGTCTTCACTTCCCTCTGGCTACTATGCACTCACTGATTTCTGTATTGTAAGCAGAACCAAATGAGGCCAGCTCCTCATCTGCATTTCTGACCTGGCTTGGATGACTATGTCTGTATTATCCCTTGTATGCATTTTATGTACCATAAACAAAACTTGGGAGAGCAGAGTCAGTAAAGACTACTTGCACCTACCTTTTCCTGACCAAACTTAAGCATACAAATGTGATTTGACCTTGGGAAAGGAGATCCTTGGGCATCTCAAAGTCCCCAAGTTCTCACAATTGTCCAGTGTCCTATATAAAATCACCCTATGCAGTTGGCATAGATGGAGGCTGTTTAGCCATGCCTTGAGGAGCTGAAGCTGTTTGCACTTCAGATAAATCTGTGACTAAGTGGGTTTTAAAGTGTCTGCAGTACAAGTAGACAAATGCAGAGTTTTGCTTAGAGCACGGTGGCTGAGTCACTGTAAAATAAGCCTCATTTATGTCTTACAAGTCAGCACTTTGCATGCCTGCTGAATATAGCCTTTGGCCCGTATTTACAGATAGGCATACCCTCTCTACTGACCAGTCCTACAGGATATGATACCTCAAGTTTTTGTGTCTTTGCCCTTATGACAAAGAGAGGGAATGATGTCCTGGACTGCACTGACAAAGCACTGCCAACAGGCGAAGGGAGGAAACTCTGCTGCTCTACTCAGCACAGGTACTCAGCACCGGTGAGTGCTACACTGCATCTGGAGTACTGAGTCCCATCCTGGATACCTCAGGGCAACTGAAATATGGACATACTGGGCCTTCCAGTGGAGGGCCATCAGGGTGCTGAAGGGACTGGAGCATGTCTCCAGTAGGGAAAGAGTGAGAGAGCTGGGACTGTTCAGTCTGGAAAAGAGAAGGCTCAGAGGAATTTCATCAATGTGTAGAAATACCGGAAGTGAGAAGGCAAAGAATATAGAGCCAGCTCATCAGTAGTGCCCATTGAGAGGCCATGGGGCAGTGGGCACACACTGACACACAGGAGGTTCCTTCTGAACATCAGGAAACAGCTTTTTACTGAGGGTGACTAAGCACTGACACAGGTTACCCAGGGAGGTTATGGAGTCTCTGTTCTTGGAGATGTTCAGAATTTACCTGAACATGGTCATGGGCAGCCTGCTGTATGTGGCCCTGCTTGAGCAAGGGGGTTGGAGCAAATGACCTCCAGAGGTCCCCTCCCTCCTCAACCATCCTGTGATTCTATAATTAATTTCAAACATAAAAGTCCAGCACAGTTCCTGGCAGAACCTGATCATCTCCTTGCACTATTATTTCTGTGTCAGAACTACAGTGTACCATGAATGAATAGATGTCGCTTAAGTCATTCAGTTTCCCGATGTTCAGACCTCAAACTTTTTGGACCTTGGACCTTGTATTTGAATTGTCATTTTAGCTCTTTCCAGTTCTGTATTTGCCTCAAAGTCCTTCACAGAAATCTCAAATGTAATTTCCATCAGCTGATGTGTTTAATCATTCATTATCTTAATCAGTCATCTCTTGTGTATGTTATCCTATATTTGTGTGCATGCCAGTTCAGTTAATATGCTTGATGCATAAACATCTGGTTATTGCTAACAAAATGATTATTATTTTTGCCATAAACAGAAAAAAATTAGAAGCAAATGCTGCCACTGACATTCTTTGAGGTAATTGGTTTTTTCTCGCCAATGGCTTACAATTACTGTGCAGCTATTTTTGTATATAACAGATTTCTCAGTTCTAGTGGAAGGGATGAGGTCACTGTTTCATATCTATGGAGATATGGATCAGCATGCAGTATTCTACTTGATACAGTAATTTACAGGAGCTCTGCATTGTTCCTGTTTGCACTGTGTATCCAGAAATCTGCATTTGCTATCAAAATAGCATATGCACACCCTGTAAGGCAAATTCTCCCTTTTTTTGTTTGCTGAAGAGAAATTTTTTCTTTCCTGGTAACATTACAAGGCTTTTGTTTGCAGCTTTAAAACTCCTGCCACTCCCAATTTGAGGAAACAACATTTTAATAAAAAAGCATTTTTTATTTATGAAATATTCCCATTACTCCTATGGATCATTAAACCAGCATGAAAACAGTAGAGAAGCTGAATTTGGATGCTACTGTGGTACAGATGATTTATGTTCCTATGCTTCTTTTAGTAATGCTTTGTGAAATGATATTGACAGGCACCAGGTTTTCTACAGGTATAGGAAACCTTGCAATATGATTGTAAGCCTTGGCAAGGAAACTAGTTTAGCTTTATTTTCAGATAGACAGCTCTTTTAGAAACAAAAATTCTTCCTTTCCCAGTAATCACTTTTAGCTAAAGTTCTTTTAAATAACCAGAAGAAATTCTTTGTGTGAGTGGAAGGACATCCTTAAAAGTATGAAAAATTTCTTAGTCTAGTTAGCTGCATGCTGAATAATCAAAACTGAAAAGTACTATCCAACCAAAACGAGGTGAAAACTGGGTGACTTGATAGGCATTGTTGTTGAATATCAGAACAACAAAACAAGCTTATTCTGCCTTTTTCTCACAGCAACTCCGTAATTCCAGAAATATTAATAATAAAAAAGTATAAGTGATTCTCTATGCTTGAGAGTAGGTGTGAAATACCATTTTTATATGTTTCGATCATGCTGTCAATGGCTATTCATATATCTGCTGTGGAGTAGGAAAACAGACTGAGAAATCTTTTTTTTCTCCAAGTTCTGCCTTTCATTTTGCAAGTTGTGAACTTTTTTCCCCTTAATAATAACTAGCAAAGTGGTATTCATTCTTAAAAGGCTTGACGTGGGTGCTTGACTTTCTGACTAAAGAAGGCTACACACACATAACTGGTGTAGAAAAAATATGACCCCTTTTTATTAGTGGATGCTAAAGCTCTCTTTTATCCTTTCATGGGCTCAGTATGTGCTTCCAAAGCCATCAGTCTGAGATCTGACCTCACATTCTTACAGTTTCTTACTTTAGTCCGAGATTCTTACAGTTTGCATAGTAACTCCTTCATTTGAAAGAGGATTTTGCTTGAAGGAATTGTACAGAAATATGCCTGTTCTTTATTTGAGGTGAATTCTTAAATTTGTAAAAGTTCAGCGCAGTTAGGAAACTTGTTAGTAGGAGTAGAGAGTAAAACAGTGTTGTGGTCAAATACCATTTCAAAAATTGTAGTGCTGCTTGCCTAACAACCCTCCTGAATCCTATAATCCTGAAATTACAATATTATATTAAACACCAAAGGCATTCAATCCTAGAGCTTTTCAGTAAACCACAAAGGGATTGTTACATAGTCTTCTCTTCTATATTGCTTAATTAACCGGTAAAATTCGGTTAGTAAGAGTTGTTATCCTCTCTCCAAATCTTACTAACAGGTGACAAAAAGCATGTATCCCTAATTACAACTATCATAACTGTAATAATCGATTGTAGCTTTTTCATTAGTGAGTTCTTCAGAAACATTTGCTAGCCTGGGAGGAGGAGAGAGCTCTCTCTCTGCAGTAGTCTCTTCCAAACAAGACTTTATGAAAGTGGTGACAGTAAAGCTTGTGCTGCCAAAGTGCCTGTGGAGTCCTTTGGCATCTGTGCCTCTGTCCAGCCACATTCCACCAGCAGTGCTACCTTTCTACTCAGGTCCCCAGAAGTCTAAGTTGTCGTTGTTTTGGGTTCAGAGCACTGGCTTACAGGACAAGCTTTCTAAGTGTACTTTGCTTAGTGCAATACAGTCAAGCAAAATGCTTGAGAAATTTGACAAGAAATGTTTTTTGTAAAAAAGAGGAAGAAGAAAAGACCGTCATGATCTGTGATTGCCTCAATAGGCATCCATCTGCTATGTGACTTCATAGCTTGTGAATTCTATGCTGCATCCATCTGTTTTGAGACTACAAATGGCTTTCTGAGACTCTTAAAGTAAAGGATCTCACTCCATAACTCAGGCTTCGAAGACTTAAAACATGAAATGGGACAAGGTGAAGTGTAAAAGAAAGAAAGTTCATCTACAGTTATTCAGGAAAACAAAATTCTGACTTGTCTATACAATTCTTGGAAGATGCTCCAGTCTGGGATGTTTGATTTGTTGTTGGAGATCTCCAGTCCCAGCTGGAACAGAAAGGGAACAATTTCTGTGACCAGCAGGACTGGAGACAAAGCTCAATGCTTCTAGAAATGGAGTTGCTAATAACACACTTCAAAAAGGAGAATGAGGCTGGGAAAGTCAGAGGAAGGGTACTCACAGAAGCAGCAAATAAGCCCTCTCATTGCAAGGAAATCTAACAGTCCTACCCTTTTCTTAAAAATACTGCTGCAAACTAGAAACTGAACCAGAAGCATGATGTTCATCGGATTTCTGGAATCTGTGCACACTCTCTGTCTGTCTGCTGTATTCTCTGTTTTGTTTTCATGTTTTAATTTCCAAATGTCCTCTGTCATCTCTTCTAAAGCACTCAAACAATGAAGTATTCCTCCAATAAATCTCACATGCATTTACTGTAATTAAATGTAACTTGGAAGTATATGATGTTGACCAAATTACCTTCCTCTTTACGTATTTTGAGTGAACAAAAAATGTGGAACAGTTACCAGACATCCTATCTTAGAAAAGATCTGGTCTGCAGGGTCTAGCAAGCATGGCATGAACCCTCCTAAAACACAGCACTGAAAATCTAAATGGTAGGACTCGGGCTTGTGCCCTTGTGCTCTTGGTCCCACAGGGAAGTAAAACTTGTGTGTAACAGGTCACTGTACTCACTCTAATAGTTTGCATTAGAAGGAAATCACATCTGCTGTCCTATAAAGCCCCTGTTTTGGACAATGAGAAAGCCAAGTGTACCGATCAAGTCACTTGACCTCCTCAAATATCATTAATAAGTTCCAAAAAGCACCATGTTTCTGGTAAAAAGGATTTAGCATATAAGATCTTCCTCTTTACCCTTCCCTGTTAAAAAAAAAAAAAGGTGATGGTGATGTAGAAAGGTGTCACTACTCAAGTTCATGGGCATGTCAGTCAGGGTGGGTTTGTCCTAAGGATAAAACTTGGAGACAGTAGAAGATGTCTGTTGCTGATGCATACCATTATATTTAATTGATCAGTTGCCATGTATTAAATATATGCATGCAGTGATCTTATTTTTTACTGTTATATGGTTTTCACCACGGTTCCATTTAAGTGACTATTTTTTGAGAAAATTTTACATAATCAAGCTATGATGAAAGAAAAATTAACTCAGTATTATATGATAAAAACAACAACAACAATAATAATAGTAATAATAATAGTAATAGTAATCCCTCCTCATGACTCCTTAAAGTCTCAAAGCTGAATGTCAAATAAATATGAGGGGAATGAAAATAATCAAGGTTTTGTTTGAAGAATGGAGGTTTTGTTTGTGTTTCAAATGTATTGTTTGGTCCTCTGAACTTTCAGAACAATATGCTATTCTCAGATACTGCCATACAGCTCTGATGCTGTAAGCAGCAGCAATATTTGTAGTCATATGTTAAAAGAAAGAAGTGAGCTGTGAAATATCTTCACTGTATTATGTTAAAGATAATTTTCTAGAATACAGACATTTTGCACAGAAAGGAACCCCAGTACACCATTGGACACCTCCCCCCCACCTCCACCAATAGACCTGTAGTAGCAATTTTGCAGCAACGCCATAAAAATAAATGTATATATGCACAGATTTAGGTCCTGATAAAATATGAATCTGATTTACAGCATGGGCTTGATGCAGAAATTACAGGGCACAGTCAGTTTCTGCCCTCAAAGCCAATAAATAAATGCAATATTCACTTCAACACCATTACCCTAGATTTACATCATAGGAGCTGAATTTGCCTCAGCAGTCTCACTCAGAACAATGGATTTTAGAGAGATGGAGTCGGAAAATACCTGCTTGTAATTTTCTTTATATCAGATGACCATTTAATTTCAGTGTCTCACTTCTCCAATTTCTCCAGTCATACTTACAGATTTATGGTATATTTTTCTGTCACATATATACCTATTTTTATGTATATAAGACAAATCTTTCTGTTAAACACAGCTGTATAAATGATACATTTTCCTATTAGTTTTAAATGTATTTTCTTAGTGAAGACTAGGTTTTTATTTTTAAAAGTGCTGCCAAAATATTTGTTTGGAATACTACAAAAGCAACTGCCAGGTCAGAAAAGGACTAACTCCAAAGATTTTGTAGATTTTATTTTTCTTCTTCTGTCCCTAGATTGTATTCTTCCAGTTTACATTTCTCTTGATAAAGGATGTTCTGAGATTTTTTTATGAACTATCAACATCATACATGAAAAAGGCAGGCTTCATTATAAAGGTAAAGACCTAGGATGAGGAAACAGTGAATAACTGACAGCTTCAAAAGCAGCTGTTTGTCACTAATCTCTCGCAAATTTAGTCTGGAATATTAATGCCAGAAGGATATCTGCTCCTGGATGCCAATGCTTGGTTGAATAATTATAATTTAAGGAGATTTTATTATTCTTGTTGTTGGATGGAAAATGTTGGTTACAGCTAAATTTCAGACCAGTTGTGCTTTGTGATCTCTCCTGTGAGAAGAATTATTAAATGTTGGACTGCGTTAATGAGAATGATGCAACTATTGCAATTCTTTGTCCTTTGAGGATGCCTAGACTGACTCTGTGTTATGGGCATAGAAATGGGATCTGCAGAAGTCATGTGCCTTAACATAAGCCTGTAAAGAATAGCACAAGGTGGTGTCTAAGACCTGCTTGTCAAGGATGTAAATCTCTCCCTTTGAGCTTGGGATGCCTTTCTCTTCTTTGGCTTGACTGCACTTATTAAGTATGTAAATTCTTTTGAGTGGTTCCTTTTGAAGATGAGTTTATCAATCCTAGTCTTTTTCCTTAAAGAAAATAATCAGTGTAGTTTTGGACCCATTGTGAAGTAATCTGCTAGTTAAGGCATTCACCTGGGAGAAGGTAAGTAAGGCCTTTAATTTCTTTCTACTCTGTGGGGAAATGCTTTAAAAGGAAGGCTTGAGAATCTCAGCACCAGAATACTTTCTTGTCTAGAAGGTAGATGGTGGACATTCAAAGCCTCAGACAAAGCATGGGAATTATGCTAAACCTTTGATGTCACGGATCAAAGCTTTATTCTTCAAACTGTTGTGGAAACAGGCACTATTGCTACATCCTTTGATAAAGTGGTGTCCTATGAAGAACGACTGTTACATTAAGATGCAGTGTACTCCCATGATCATTTGGCCTTTGGTTTCATTTACATGAGGTACTTTCTTTAAAGAGCAAAATGCCCCAAGTTTCTGTGGCTTTCAACAGGAAGAAGGAAGAGATCTCACATTCAGCCAGGAAGGGGCACAACATCTGGACCTTGAGTTATGTTTGGAACTTTTATTTAAGGTTTTGAGTTTTGACTTTAAACGATCATTGGTAAAAGTGATGAATAGCTGTCTAAAAGAGGAGGAACTCGACATTCTGGAAGAATGGAGGGTTTAGGAAGCAGTTCTGAGTGTTTTACTCAGTGGCTGTCATATTCAGAGCCATTAAATGAGCTTAGTCAAAAACAATCCTTGTGGAGAATGCTTCCCTCCAACATTTATTTCAGCTCTCTGGCAAGGATGAATGTGCATATTGGCTTATAGCTAAAAGATGGTAACTGAAAGAGAGGGCTAACCTTTCCTATGTGTGAAGCTTCGAGGTTATATGCAGCACCTTCACTATATATACAGCATATTTTGGGTTCCTTGTGATGCAGCCTGGCAGACTGTTTCATAGAAATCACAAATTTCAAAGCCCAAGCTGTCAAACTGCACCATGAAAGCTTTTAAGATAAAATTGCTTCCTTGTCCAGTAATGTGTCTGCAAAAAGCTTGGTGTACTGTCTTTACTGGAATATAAATGCTAATGTGCTTATACAAAGGCATTTGAAAAAACACAAACAAGTCAAATGGGCTAATTTTTAAAGCATTAAAAGTAGATGTCTCAGGCTTAAACAAGCAATGTCTTCAGAAAGTGGAGAAAGAAATGTCAGTATATGGTGCAGAAATAAGAAAAAAGGAAATCAATTCACTAATATTGATGAAACATATATTGGTAAAAAAGTATCAGATTATATTTAATTGTATTGAATCTGTTAAATATATTCAGTTTCAGGTATTACCACTGGTTTAATTCATTATGGTAGTTCCGTTAAAGTCACTTTGCAGCACTACTCAAATGTTTAAATAGAAAAGAACACAGCAGAGATGGAAAGGAAATACATTCCGAATTGACAGTAACTTCTTCCTCCTTCTACATGTGAGTGCAAAGATATAATATGAAATATAGTAATGTCGTCCTGTCCCTCTATAATAAAATCACTGGTACAACTCAATCCACAGCTTTTTCATACAGGAAAGTTTTCAAGTTTTCATGTAAGAACAATTTTAAAATTTGCATCAAATAGCCCTGAAGGTGCTCTAGAATGACCCTCCTTGAGCAGGGAGGTTGGACAGATGATCCAGGTTGGTGGTCCCTTCCAACCTGACCCATTCATAATCCTAAATGATTGGTCACAAGACTTGTTGGAGAAGGGGCATATTACAGATGGTAAAAAGAGAAAACATTTGTTGATATAAAATTGAACCCACTGCAGCACTAAGTCACCTTTCAGACATCATGAAAGCAGATAGAAAATAAGTTTACTCACCAGAGCTCTCTTCTGTTTTCCTTTTTTCTTTGAAACATCTTGGGCTACTTATGGTAATAGCCACCAGATCCCTTCATTATTTGTCTTTTTAACACCTAGCTCTTTGTCCCTGATCATGGATAAAATACCAGGAAAGAGAGGTCTGTCATAAACACCCTGTAATGCTTTGGAATTTCCCTTCTTCTGAATTTGCCTTGACATTTCTGAGGGTGTTGTTTTTTTGCAAATTTTTGTTTTCTTGTTTGGGTATTTTTCTGTGTTTTGTTCTTTTTATTTGGCAGGGGGAACAGAATTCCAGTAAGCAAAAACTTCCAACAAATATCAGATGACTCTTCTTTGGTTTTGCTATGAGGACTATTTTTAATTTAAAGCTTATTTGATATACCCATATTATTAATTTCCTGATAGTAAAGGTCACCAGGAAGGTACATTGTTTTGTCTGTGCTGCCAGACTGGTGAACATAGGCTGGGATTCTGTGGGCTGTGCTCGCAGACATCAGAGTTTGCATCAAGACCAGCCAATAATGCATTTCTGATTTCAGTTCATCTACTGCAACCAGCTGCAAGGCCAACTTTAAAACCCCATGTTTATTTCCAGTAGTTAGGGAAATGTTATTTATGGGGTATGGATGCAATTCCTGGGGAAGTTCGGAAAAATAATGTGTTTTAAGAGATAAAGCCAAGCCCATAATTCAGTCATGTAAAAGATGTATTTACAATACTTCATTTATGATTATCAAAGATTTTTCTCAACTCCTTAATCATCCCAAATCCATCGTGGCTTTTTGGACCTGTGTTTCTATAGAATGGTTTAATTTCGAATCCTTCTATTTAAAAATACACCCCAGTGCCACCAGGAGGTGTCCGTGTGCCATTTATCAGTTCCTTTCGGGGGTGCGTGCCTTTTCTTATTTTTGGGGGGGAGAGCTCCATCACACTGTAATAGCAGCAGTTTCTATAGAATCATTATTATTATATACTGTTTGTGTTTGCACTTCCAAACAAAAGAGGATGTTGTGCTTGTGTCCAGACAGTTCTTAATTCTTTCCATGGATGAAAGAATTATGGATGAAAAAGACCTGTTGAGTCATCCATCTTTTTCCCTTCTGGCAAGCCCCGTTCTCTGAAATATACTGTATAATGTATTGAGTGAGGATATCAGTCTGTTGCTAGGGAAATGATGACTATAATCAGATGTTACACAGTCTACATTTTGACTGCACTGCAGGATCAAAGATGAGTCTGTGATAACAAAGATTTTTACTGAAACACTTAAGTTGTGCCCTATTTGCACTTGTAGATAATTTCCAGAAAGACAAGAGTGTATACTTCAAAAAGCTAAATATCTCACAGTATTTTTATGCTGCATATTCCCATTTGGTCTGTGATGTTTAATTGGAAAATATACAGTGTAGTTTCAGCACAAATACAGGGATAAAATATGTACAGATCCACAGGACATTGCAAATAACCACAAGACATCCTATTACACTTCAGCCTAAAGTAGAGCCATTTTTATCATCACATGGATATTCAGAAGTGTACATCAGAGTGAATAGTAAATCTCTTTTCATTTGAACATCGGATAGGAAGAAAGAATTAATTGATAAAATATGCCTGGTGATAGATGGTATGGTTTGGTTCTACTCCACTCTTGAAAATCCTGTTCTTAGCAAACTAAAATACACTGTGTTGCAACAATCACAAGCATTACCTGCAGATGCTGTGACTGAGGGAGGGCAATGTACAGGAAGGACACTTTTTCATGAGTGTACAGTCAGACTGACTTTTTTAAACTTTTATTGCATCTTCTAACCAATGTTGAAAAAATGTACACCATCTCCTTGTTGAAAAGAAATCGTTAGCCTGAAAATGATTTCCTAATACAATGGTGTGTTGTATGGGTTATGGCAAAACTTCTTAAAGCATTAAAAGCGTTTTAAGTTTGCTGGATCTAATTTAGTAGCCACATTTCTGTGACGATATGGTTTTCAGGCTACCTGTATAACACTGCAAGCTTAAAGCCCCCCTCCCTCCCCAAATTTATGCATAATGTTGGTCTTTTACATTCATCTGTAACTATGCCATTCCACCAAAAACCTAGCATGGTCTCTTCCAGGAGCAGTTACTGGATTCTCACAAGTGACAGCAGTCCCAGCATGTTTTAAGGCAGGTCCTGCCCCAAGGACTCATATATGTCCTGTTCTATTGATAGAAATAAATATTAAAGCAGCAGAGAGGTATCGTTACAGTACATGTGTTCTTGCATCGATAGCCTGCTACTCACTGAACTGAAAAGAATGTGGATAACAGAGGACATTTTACAGGCAAGTGAGTTGACTGAACTAGTAGAAAACAGAGTGAAATTTTTCTGAAACTTAATGATAAAAGATTTCCACATCAAAGATATGGCTAATACACATTGGCTAGATACTTGCAATTTGAGGTACCAAATATTAACTGAATTCTATTAAGAAAAGAGCATGGTTTTCCTGGTGTGCATGCTGTAATTCTGAATTTCTTTGCACAATCCTGTGCTATCCTTTTTTATTGAAAAAAAGGACATGCAAATAAAAATGAGTAATGGAATGGATCTGTCACCATGCTATGTGGTTAAAAATATCATGTTTTCTTCTTTGCTGCCTTGGAAGCCTCTATTTATGGCTTCATACTTAAAAACTGTTTTGTGTATCTGTTTGCAATACCCATGTTTGATGAACACAATGAGACATAATTTACATGCTAATGCACCAAACCAGATGCAGAATAGATCAACTCACCTGCTAACAGATGAAGTATTTGGGCCACACTAGTACTGACTGAATGACAGACAGCTTTAATATTCTGCTACTGGTTTGCAGAGCTGCTCAAGATTTCATCTCTCAACAAGGATCTCCCATCCTCCTTGCAGGTAATATGTCACTATTTCCTACAAATTACTGCCAAGCTACCTTTAAAAAAAAAAAAAAAAATCATCCCTTATCCTTTTGTATGTAAAAACCTGATTAATTTTTCAGGATCAAAAGTTGTTTCTTCAAGAAACCAGATCTAAGCATTAACTGATTAACCACTAATAAAACAGGTTTATTATTTAGCAAATACAAAACACTTACCTGTCTTTGCTATTAAAAGAAGGTAGTGTGGATTTTTTATGACTATTTTTATCTCAGACATTTTGGGAGCACTCAAGATCATCTGCCTCGGTCAAACTTTCATAAGGCTACCAACACTATCAACACTACACTCATGGATCACACCAGAGAATTTCTTTATAGCAAACAGGATTGAAAGTCTATGCTGATGGCTAATTTGCTAAAAGCTTACCTTAAGAATTCATAAGCAAGTCATCACTAGCACTGGTCTTTTTATAAAAATTTGGTTTCAGGGTACTGAAGCATGTGTTGCCTGTAAATACCAAGAGATCCTTTGTACACAAACATCATGTGCTGACAAGTCTGTCCTGTCCTCCATCCTAAAACATCAGCAGTTCCAAAGGCATAATGTAAAAATCAATGTAAAAGGATAGAACATGAAGTGCTGCTGCTTTCAGAAAACAGGGATGCTTTTTATAAGCATGAGTGCACTATATTTTTCTTTAGTTTTACTCTCTGCTTTTAAAATTTGTTCATATTTAGTTAGCTCGCTATTAGATAGTGAGTTAACACTCATTAGTTAACTCACTATGTAAATCATTATCAGATAGTGAGTTAACAACAATAGGAACTGATTCAGTACCTTGCTGTCTGATTTGTCCAGACCATTCTTTGACCATTATTTTCTCTCAGACAGATATTGGCAGTATGTTACAGAAAATAGTGGAAATGTACCAAACATCCACATTATTAACTTCTGTCTCTACTCTCTTTCAGGGAAAAGTCCTGAAGCTGTAGAGAACAGTGAGAATGTTCCTGCTACTACCTTTGTTTTTATAATTTTCTCATCTGTTAAGTATTACTGCTTTTTAAGAGCATTCTGTGTTTTATGTTAGAAAACAAGATATCTTTGATTTCCTGACAACTTGGTGATACTATGATTGGTCTCAAGGGTATGTGCCACAGATTTATGTATGCTTCTTTTCTAGAGTACTGCTGAGAACCTGAAGTTGGTTCTGAAATCAAAATTATCACCTAAACTAGAAAAAACACTTGTCTTTGTTTTAGCTATTATCAACACATCCTAAATGTTCATTGTATGATGGAGGAAGCTGTTTTGTGCACTGTGCCCACCTGCCTTATTATCAAGAAAATATATCCTCCTTATATTGCAGATCTATCTTCTTGAATTCACACTTCCTTCCTGGCTCTATTGCTTCTCTTGTGACAAGAACTTTGAAACAGAACCCACTTTGTGCATTGATCAAAAAGATTAGGTGAAACAATCTTTCCTCTGCAAGACTTTAGTCAGTCAATAAAAAGTAGTACAGCACTCCATATATTTCTAGGGTATTATTTTACATCAGGCAACCACAGGACAGAAAATAAACCACCCAGAAAGAGATGCAGAGCAAAACAAAGTAACAAGTCAGCAAAAATACAGCAGTTCAACATAGGAATACTGCTGAGGTAAGGCAAACTTTGTCAAAGCTGAGGTTACTATACTGTGCTCAGTCTCAATAGCATATCTCAGTCTTTCCTCTGAACAAAATTCAGTGATGTTTCTGAAACATAAAATACAAACATTAGGAATACCTGAAATTCTCCAATTTAGCTGAGAAAGGCATTGATACTGTAGAAATTCCATCTTAACCACTCTGGTAGTTGCACTTTCTGAGCACCAGATAATTAATTATCCATTTGCACTCCTACAAGGATACACCTTTTCCCATTTCAAAATTGTAGAAAAAAATGCAAGAGAAATTACACAGATGAGGAGCAAGTATACTGACATTTTTTCACATTTCACTTCCATTGTGTTATGGAAGATCATGGTGAACTATTAGCTCTAAAAGGATAGTTTGATGAAGTAACAAATGTGTGTGCTTGCTGCTATATTTTAACACATGCTTTTTGAACCGCATGGCCAAAATTAATGGAAATATGCAGAAGAAACAAATATTAGTATCTCTGTCCAATTCTAGCTCTAGAAGTTCTGTGTATTTCAAGTGAACAGGGAACCTGAACCCTGCAAGTGCAATGTTTGTGGATATAGTCACAGACTTTATTATAGAAACAAGAACATGAATACAGAGACTATTTAAGAGACGGTCCTTCAGAGTGAAGAAAGCACCAAAAACATCCATCTAAAGAGACAGTAAAAAAACTCCCAAAAATGAAACAACAAACCCAGTACCATCCCACCAAAGCCAAACCTTTTAAGGATAAGGAGCATTCTATTATGCTGATATTCCAGACCTGACTTTTACTATGTTTATAGCGCTTTTTGGGAACATCTTTCTAAGATAATCATGGCTTAAAAAAACAGAAAAAAAAGATAATGAACAAAAGCAAAAATAACCCAATCAAAGTCTGGTTCTGCCATCAGTGTCTCTGTTATATGATGCATTTGCACAGAAGTAAAGGTGTGAATATATTTAAAGTAGCTCATCTGTAATTGCTTTGGTAACAATCCACACTCAAGATACAGAGCTGTGACTTGACACAGACTAACCACTTTTACATTAACTGAGGCCTGCTTATAGATGCTACAGAAATATCCAAAATTAAGACAGCAAACACAGTTCAAGTGATAAAGCAAGCACTCATACACTCTCGGGGGAAGAGGAACATAAACAGCCTTTTACTCCAATAAAATGAAAAACGCTGTTTTTCCATCACAGAGAGATGTGTTTCAAAAACCAGCAAAAGCCTCCATATTTTGTTTAAAACAAGAGGAATTAAAAAGAGGAGAAATAGAAAAAACAGGTACAAAATAGAGAGGAAAGGCTGAAATTAATTTTATTTAACAACACAAAAGAATTAAGAAGGAAAGTATACTGAAATAAAGAAAACCACTGAAGGAAAATAAGGAAAACCATCACTTTAATATATTGTAAATACTTATTTCACTATTGCCTTTTTCTGCAACATTTTACTGACGATGTTTCATGGATCATCAACAAAGTAACACTATAAAAAACCCTCTACGATCTTATTTCCTTCTGGCATTTGTGCTAGATTGACAATAACTAGTCCATGACAAAGGGGCAACCAGTTCAGCTTGAGGACTTGATGCAAGAGCAAAAGGAGGAGACATAATTTAAAAAAAATATCAATAATAATGTGTTAAGTCCGAAAGGAACACCAAGTGAAACAAATGAATGAAAATTAGTTTAAGGGTAACAGTATTTTCAAAGCAAATGGACTACTTCTCTTACCAAGAAGATAGGGCATTTGACAGCTAATAAGACAGCAAGGCATTCAGCTTCCAAACACTAAAAGGTGAGAGTTAATATTACGCCCATGAGCCACAAGCATACAGCTGGGTTGTTTTTTATTAACACTAATAAATGATCTCATAATACTGATCAGAAGTGGTTTTTCCTCCACATATCTCACAAAAGATTTTCAGGTGACAAGTACTATGATACATATGGTAGAAACAAACAGCTGTGGCCACAAAGATGTTTTGTTAACTGATGATTAATATATTCAGGAAGCAATCACACTATTCATTAGTAAAAGTTTACAAACATTAAAAAGTGCATAACATTTGAAACCAACAACACAAAAATATATATAATATATATATACTATATATAAAGTGACATCACCTCCTATTAATAAAAGAAAACAAATCTTCTGACCATGTGATTGGTGCTTGTGTGATTGCCATGGTTTACTATCAGTCACTCTCTTCACTCACCTTAGTCACACAGAGGTGTGGCTGCCCCATTTTGCAGCATTCAGCCTCATGTATGGCCTTGTCTATTGGGGCAGGATGAAGGGGGAAAAAGTATCAGTCAGCAACAGCTACTGCAAAACAGGTTATTAATATGTAGATATTTTAAGTGATGTCCTGGATGGACAAACTATCCTGGTATTTTGATGAAGGCCCAGTTTGGACTGTCATTTTGGAATAGATGAAATGGGTAAAAATCTAGTCTTTGGGTGCTAGATGCCAAGACTCTCACTTCCCTTTCCAACTCTAAGCCAAAAGGCTGCTGTAGCAGATTCTAGCACTCGGCTGTTCTGGTGCATCAGTAACAGGCTACTGGCTGTGCAAACTCAACAGCCTGATCAACTGAGGCAAAGGCAAGGAATAGTAAAAATCAAACCCCTTGCTGGATCCAGCCCAGGATCCACTCATTGGACTATCCTGCATTCTAAAACTCATTTCAGAATATATAATTGGCAAAACCTATGCCAGTTATTTTCCCATGTGTAAACAAGGCCTTTCTTTTACAATGTGAATCAGGAAAACCTCTAGCACCATGGAATTAGTTTGAATTTTAACCCATATAAGGTTATAAATGTATTCTTAAAACTACCATAACAATAAAATACTTGGAATAACATTTTAAAAAAATATCTCAGAAAAAGATTAAGAAATTGGGAGTAAAATTAGAAAAATGGGGAAGAATAACATAAAAGATTCAATTTGAGTCTCTGATATGCAACTAACTACAGGCGAGTGGCAAAACTGTACCAAGGACACAACACACGCTCAAGTATTCACATTAACAAATCGTTTTGAAGGCTCATCTAGTAACAAATTGGACTGTTGCTCAGTCATTTAAGTTTAGACATAATCAATTTAGCGGTTGACGTTTAGATCTATCATGTGCACATCACCACCTTATGCAAAAAACCAGCCCTTTCAAAACGTGTGGTAGAAAAATTCACAGTAACAGAAATATTCTTCATAAGCAGTTGAGAAGGGGCAGTGTGGAGCATCTAAGTCATACAATACAAAAACCATTGTAAATAACAGAGCTGTAAAACAGATGCAAAGTTCTAAAAACAGTGCTTTCTTTACAGTTCTTATAATGGGCAAACACTTTGGCCAGAGAATTTTAAACTCTGAGGATCACACAAGCCTTTGCTTAAGATACACAATTAGATCCTCTGATGTTTCAAAGGCCATTTGCTACAAGATTTACCTATTCTACTTTCTAAAAGTGTTCCCATCAAGTAGTCATCATGAAGGGATCCATCTGATGACACTATCCCAAAAAATCAATACACGTTCAACCATTGCTAATGACAGAGGTAGAGAAAATTCTGTCTTCTGTCACAGCTTGTACCCCGGCTTTTAGCATTGTGTTGAGTGGGTTCCAGCAGTGAAGACACATGCACTTTCTTTTCTACCAGCTTGCTCATGGAAACAAGTTTGTTCCAGCACACTCTTGCAGCCTGAAAACATCCAGCAGCTGCTCCACTCAGTCAAAGTCCGATGTCAGCTTTCTTGCTTTGCTGCCTCCCCTTGGGCCTCCCCGCTTTGCTCACTTGGATTTCGTTGTGCATCTCCTTCTCCTTCTATAACACAGAAGAAAAAGATGAGTAACCCACCCTAACATAAAAAGGTCTTGCTACCAGAACCCTCATTATTCATCCATCAGTTTCAAAAACAAAGTAAAAAGAAGTTGAACCTGAAATACGAAACTCTTTACTGCTAAGATAACTATACATTGTTTTTGAAAGTGTCTGTTGAGAAGCAAATTCCTATCAGTATCATTTTAGGTAAAGACCAAAAGTAGCTAAAAAACAATGAACTTAACAAAAACATTAGGGTATTTTTAAAAATTTATTCACCATGACATTATAAAAATATAAGAGAAAAAATCCTCTTTGCACCAATCTGAACAGAGTTTGCTATAAAGAGATGCAACTTCAATAAAAGCAAGAGTTTGTTAAAACTGCCATAGTTCTATCCATCCATTTTCAGCACCATGTCCACAATGCTCAGTCCAGCTGTCTCATTGCAAACCACACAACGACCTGAGGAACACAACACATCCTACAGGAGGCACAGTGAGCAGACAACTCACAGTTTGAGTCCCTGAGGACTGGACTGATCAGCTGTAGATACATAACAAGGAATAATGTTAAGACATTGTCTCTTGTATGTTGCAAGGATTCTGAGTAATTTGTACTGAACAGGCTTCACACAGTAGTTAAGAGAAGAAAATTCCATGGCTAGGTTGTAAGGAGGTTTAAATAGAGGTAAGCAGTCCCTCTTAATTCTAATGTATAGATCTTTAGAATAAAGGCAGGGCTCTCAATGTGGATATTTACTGTTTCCTCATTTCAGATCACACAGTACATCTGCAGATTTATTTCTGTTTATAGAAATAAGCATCATAAACACCTTCTCTTTTCTGTGTAGAAGAAAAGGCACATAGGTAGAGGAAAAAAGTTCTTTGCCTTGCAAAGAACATTGCAAACAGCTTAGACACAATAGCTGTGTTTTGTGCATGCACTGAGTATTTAGACAGGAAAATATTTCAAAGGATATTGTGAATTATCACGTTCAACCTAATGAAAAGTTGCATGGAAAGATGATTAACCTATTAAACAGAGAGGTTTCTTCTGTTCATTATGGGTTGAGTAATAAATACAGTTTTTTTGCGAGGCACTTTCTCAGAAAACTATTCCTCATTTTTATCTCTCAGATGAGAAAGGATTCCATCAGGATGGATCTACATGTGATTATTTACTATTGGACAGAAATCCCTTTTGCCTTAGTTGTCCAAACACTTTCTACAAAACCTTCTACATTTGTTCTGATACTGCAAAAGACCCCATGAGTGTAATCTCAGGTTTTTGTTCCTTGTTTGCTTGCTCTGCCCTCCATTTATTCTGACTACTACTATGTGGGCAAGCCAAACTTTCCTGGTAGAAATCTTATTAAACAAAAACCCCAAAACAAAAAAAACCCAAAGAAAATCAAACCCAAACAAACAAAATTGAAGCACAAAAAATACTCTTGCAAGGTATTTGGGTTTAAAAGAAAAATCACTCCTGGACAAAAAGCCTTAATATTTCACTACCTTAGTGTTAAGCATAGAGCACACAGATTCAGGGAAATGCACTAAGGTTCTAATATACCACTTCTTAAAAGATTCTTCTTGACTCGCTAAAAAAACTCACGAATCTAAATCCATTTAATCTATAATACGCTATCTTGGTACCACAGACCTTTTCTTTCTGCTGGCAGAACCCTCCTACTAAAGGCTTTAAAATATGTTTACAGAAATAAATTTACTTCTAAGTTCTGAGAATCCCAAAATTGCTAAGCACATCACTATTCCTCCTTTAAAACCTGATGTCTAGAATCTCTTAAGAGCAAGACTGCAATTCTTACACAGCATTTTGAAACCAGCAGGCAGTGATAAAAAAAGAAACAAAGCCAAATAATACAATACTCCAAGCCACCATACAATTGTGTGAATTGGTCAGCTGGCTAGTTACTAGTTGTGCTGATGTGCAGCTTTTAATTAATTTTTCTTCCTGGAACATTACTGACTATCAGTGTCTATCTACAGTGTCTGTAGTGTCTATCACTGTTCCCCATGCTTACACACAAAACATTCCTACCATGGACTAAAATAAAGTACTTTCAATCACTAATTTCTACAGTCAGTTCTTCATTCCACTTCTGTATGACTTCAACACCCTATTACCCCCACTACTTGTAAATGCTTCGACCACTACAACTTTTACAAGGAAATGTCCTTTTCACTTCTGTGTTCTATAGCACCTGGAAAACCAATAGTTTTAGAGATCAGTTCTGTAGACTTGTTCTTCATTGTACTTTTTCCTCACTACTTCATTTAGCTACAACCACCTGCAAGATGACCAAGTTTCTTCGGCTGCATTGGTTACCTTGAGAGTGTTGAGCAGGAGATCTACCTGCTGATTTCCCCACTAAAAATCTTTCTTTTGCTTCTGTCTTATGATTTCTCTTCCAGTTTTCTATCTATCAGATTTAAACAGCGTTGCTTTTACTTAGTTTAGATAAAATGTGTTGACACAGAGTCCTTGGAATCTGTATTTTGGGGTTTGGTAAATACATCCATTCAACAGATAATAACAGGCTGTTAGCTTGTTATGGACAAAGAAAACTGGGACAGTTGCTTTGAAAGGAGAGTGTCATACAGTAATTATATGTATTACACATAATTATGCAGTAAACTCCTGATTATCTGTCGTTGGCTCATTGATGAGGGGATTAACCAACACTCACTTCAGGGATCAACTACTGTGGAACAGAAAAATACATTGTCTTTGAGCAAGCCTAGAGCCGTTACAAGCTATTCTGGTTTTTTACGGGAAACGTACCTGCAGGCTTTTCAAAGTGAATGTACTAAATAAGCTTGGGTAGTTTAATTTACATACGTTTTATAACCACCTTATTTTCTTTAACATCTGCATTATCCTACTCTGCCATTACTCCATGGAGTTGAAAGCAAACACAGGTTTTTTTTTTCTTGCAGTTTTGCAAGAAAATGCATGCAGCTGTAACAGGAATATAAGAAAAGGAAAGAATCAAAACTTGATGTCTGTATTTATATAATTAGGTTGTATTTAGCATAAATTGTTTGACACGCACCTTGAAAGAAATAAGATATAACCCCCAAACGTGTTTTTTTTTTAAATCCTGTCAGGTGTGATGCATATATGCATCCCACAAGCACTAATATATTCTGAACTGGGATTTGACACGCAAAATATTTTTTAGCCTGTCTTGGCTTGGAAAGACATGACGTGATAATGTGATAATGCACTAATACTCATATGAAAGCTAGGTAAGACAATGTCTTTTCCAGTATTTTTGGTTTGGAGGCTTTTACTTGGCCCCTAGTTGTACTAATAATACAGAATTTAAATGTATTTTCACAGTATCTAATGGAAACTGCATAACTGCCTGAAGAAGTATGCAGACATTTCTGTGTTTCTACAGTCTAAGGTAATTTTATGAGCAGCTCTGTATACTTTTCTGCACCGATTAAGTTTCCCAGGCTGCAAAAGGGATTACCAAGAAGGACTAAAGAGACTCCTGAATTATGTATTAAAAATTAGCCTAACAGTTATTTACACCGTTCTCATCATTACACAGCTAACTGCATGTACAAAATACATACCAATGTATGTTGCAGGCACAGAACCGCATTGTCTTTATAGCTCACAAAAGAACACAGTTCTGGCTTATAACCACTCCACAGTTTAACTTAAAAATAGGGATTGTTTTTATCTTCTAAATGAACAAGATTGAAGATAATTTTGATAAGTGTAAATTTGAGACTGAAGAAAATTAAAACACAAAGGAGCAATGGCATTATGCCTCTCAAAGGGCACCTACTTTTTATTTTTCCAACTTTTTATACCTATCCCCACTAAAATAAATAGACACACCTACGCACATACTTAGAAAGAATTTCTTTTTAAATAGAAATGAACTAAAGGCCATGCCCTGCTAGAACTGCATGCATCTAGAACCTATAGGTTCTAAAATGGCAACTGCAGAAGGAATGACTTTGGATGTACATTAGTGTCGCTGTTGAGCCGCTAGCAGAGAGAAAAGACCCTCCAGAAGTTGTAAGGATCAAAGAGATTTATTTTTTTATTTTCCCAACTTATATAGACTTGTCAGAGGTCACTCAGATTGGTCAGTCCGAAACCTCCCCCTGAGCCTATTGGCCAGGCCCGAACTGTGTACATCTCGAGAAACCGTTTTAATAACATCCAAACTTTATCTTTGTTTATAAAAAACACAAGAAAATTCTCTCAGGAAAGATCTGTGCCAGCCACACATTAGTCCAGAAGACAAAACCAGAACCCCTCTTTCAAAACAGCACTACAACCACCTCAACACCAGGCTGCCCACATCTGCCCGTCCTGTGAAGCGACTGCCTCTCAGAACTCTTGTCTTAATCTCTGAGAAAAGTCTGTGCACAAATAGGGCAGTTGCTTATCAACGGTTTCATCTTTGCTGCATTTGTTTTCTTCTGCTATTACTAAAATAAGCAAAACCACATCTTCCCTGATATCTGAAAAGGGCTTTCTAATATCTGTAAGATCAATTCATTAACTCCTGCTCATATGACATTAATATTAAAATAAATACCCAGTCATATGACTATTTTTATTTCATGTAAGGTCCACTGTCCCTCCTTCCTCTCAACTGAATGTGCACAACCACTTAAAAATTTTGGTAATATTAACGATTTAGGATTGCATTACTGCTTATCACCTTAAAAGAAGGACAAAGTATTAGCAGAAAGGAGAAAGAGACAATTTACTCTGAAACAAAGATCCAGGTAAAACAAACAACAATGCATTCCTATTGCTCTGTCCTTTAGTAGCTGAAAAAAAGTTAATTTCAGAACAACCTTTCAGCAGACACATGGCTTCTCCTACAGGCTTCAAATTGGAGAGCTTCCATTAAAGGATATTATTAAGACTTGGGTTTTAATTAAAACTTCCTTATTTTCTTCCTTATATTCTATTTTCCATGAAATTTATCCTGATTTGTAACCTGCCACCAGGCACTCACTGCAGAACAACTTTCCTTTTCTCAGTGATGTGTTTTACTTGCAAATAACCACCCCTCCAATTTTTGGAATCCGTGATTCTTACTGCAGGCAACCCATGTCGATTAGAAAAAAAAAAATTTTTGCTGCTGAGGGACAAAGGAATAATGTGGGCACATAAATCATACTTTTTGTAGTAGTTCTTCTCATTTTAGTTTTAAATAAATATATTAAAAGCCCCAAACACACTCACCTGTTTTGTTTATATCAAGCTCTGATAACTTTAAGGCTAGTTCACTAGAGTTCCCACCCGGAGAGGACACAAGGATGTCGTGTAACGCATTTCTTCTACCTGTTCTTCCCGAAGCAATAAAGTCTGCATATGTAGATTCCACATCAGTCATTGCTAACAAATATCCACATAGCAGTACCTGGATAGGAAGAAAAAAAGAAAAACAAAAACCACCGGTTAGATCACCAGAAAAACAGATGACTTTATAAATTGTGAATAGAATTAGAAGGCTCCCATTGTGGGGTAGACTGAGGCATCTTCTTTTACTGGTTAACCAGTCTCAAAATTCGGAGAAATTAAAGAAAGAGAGTAGAAAGCAAAAACACTGTGTGTATTTTATGCCATCTGTATTCAACAGTATTTTAACCAACTTCATTTTCTATGCTTCATAAAGTGATAGTGAGTACTTTATAAAAGCAATGACCTCAGCAACATAATTTCTTTATAGAGTTGTCTCTGCTTTTAATATTAGCTGGGATGTAGGAGGTAGGTAGGGGGTGGAACAAAGTTCTTTTCTACTAAAAGCAGAGTGTAACGAGTAAGAAAGTACAAATCGATAACGCTTCTGCATGCAGAACCCTGTGCTCAGACACAGACACAGTTATGTTTTGTATGTTTTCCTTCCTCTTTAGTACTAGTTTTGGCATTTTATACAGACCTCTTCAGGCTCAACTAATTTCTTTTGGTGTGGTGGTTGCCCTGAAGCAAATGCATTACCGTGAAGCTCCTGAAATGAGTGGAGACATGCTACCAGAGCAAGGAGAACAGCTAAACTATAATGCAGAGGTTTGAAAGCAGTGTTCTGTAAGCTAGGTATAAATTCAGAATTTTTTTTCATTAGAAAATAACTATTTCTTGTGTCATTATGGAATAATGTGATGATGTGCATTAATGCAAGATCTGCCTAAGATACAAGGAATACAAGATGCTATTTTGGTCTTAGAACGATTTGCACCCCTGCTGCAATATATTCTATAGATCTAAGCTATTAGAATTTTATTTTTTCTTAATTTATAAAATGTTACAGAATATGGGGAGGAGTACTTTCTCTTGCTGATCACATTGCTTTTACTGTAGTTTCACGTGCACGCATCTAAGGTTTCCTGCAAAATGCTAGGAAACCTTGCTTTCCTCATATTTTATGTTTCCATGTCATAGGGGAGTCAGGGAAGCTTTCTGCTAGAGGAGTACTCCAAAGAAAAGAAACATTACAGAGCTACTAAACCAAAGCAGCACCCCCGCAGCTATATGCTTCCTTCATTTCTAAGCTGAATTTCTCTGGTTTTGCACACTGCAAACAGAGGACATGGCCATACGGGCAGCAACTCACAGCTGCCTACAGTGAGAAGCTTTAGTTGTTATTACCAAGGTAGTCAAAACTTCATATTTGCATAGAGCACACTAATCTTTTTAATCAGTTCCCACTGCAGGTGCTGGACACTGAAGCAGCTCTTGAAGTCATCACAAACATCAACAGCAGCAAAGGGTTCAGCTTGCTCTCTTCAAATAAAAAAAATTACTCATTTTTTTATAAACACTTTTTATTTTAAAAATAGATACAAAAAAGACAACAGCCAATCTTTCTCCACCCTCACCTCTGAATAACTTTACAAACCCTGTTCATGCCTCATCTTCATTCCATTCCTCACCTCCCCAAACTCAGTCAGCTGTATGAGGGTGTACATATGATGTGTCTGAGAAGCCAAGAAAAGGGTTCTACACCATATTTTATTTAGTCTAAATATAACTATATCAAGTATCATTGCAAGACTGACTGACTTGAAAAGCAGTTCACTGCTATCAAGCTTTGGTGTCCCATGCCAAACACTGGATGGCTGACAGGCTAATTTTACTCTTACAAACAACCACCATGAAACAGAAAACCACTTCCTGGGGAAGGAAAACAGGTCAGCTTTGACTGATAGCCTGTCTGACACACATAAAATAGCACTGTGCCTCTGTTAATAACAAAAGCTTTAATGAGCATGAGACCATGTGCATTTCTTCCTGTGAACTGCCCTCTTATTGAAACACTGCAACAATATTGAAGAAAATCAAGAATATTGAGAAGTCTACCATTTGTTCTTTGCCCAAGGTGCAGACACTGCAATGTCAAATGTATCAACCATGCTATAATTCAGCATGTAACTTGCAAAGGTGAAGGAAAACAATGTTTCTATGAGAAAACAGCACCAGTTTTGAGAATTATTTAATCCACTCATTGAATAGCATTCACCAAAATCAGAGACAAAAAGATTTTAGGCAAAATTCACTTATATTAGTTCATGCTTTTTATTGCAACTAACTTGTAGAAAAGAAAGTGCAAACCATGAAAACAATCAATACACAGGCTTGGATTTCGTATTAGTGTTGGACCAATCCAAACTCATCATAGCTATCAACCCGTGAAGACACTAATTTAATTTTAGCATACAAAAAAACCCCCAGAAAACCCACTACAGAGTTGTTCTCCTTCCTCCTTTGAAAGCTGCATAGGAGAGCATAAGGCCCAGAATAATCCTCTGATTAAGACTATAACTGAGGTGGAACAAGCTGCAGGGCTGCAAGACTTGCAAAATAAATCAGGCTGTACTCCAAGAGCAATTCCCTGGATGTACAAACTGCACTCCACAGAATATGCTTCTGTAAGATTATTCTGCTCTTGAAACATTCCATAAAAAATGAGAACATCAGGGGAAATCTCAAGCTTATTTAGTTTTAGCTATGAGACAAGCTATAAAGCCATAGAAAAATGTGCTTGTAGAGAACTTTTTTTAAAATGTTCGTTTTATGTATGCTCAATATGGAATTACTAACAACATTCTGATCAAAAAAGAATGTTATCAAACATACATTCACGACACTTCCAAATTTTCCTGTGTCTTCTCCTAAATATCAAATACCATTCTGTTTTGTATTGGCATTATCTTGAGACATTACAGCACAAATATGGAACTCCACTGACATCACCCAAGAGATCCCCTTCCAATGAATGGCTCAGTGCCCAGCAGTTTGTACTTATTCACTGAACCAGTCATTAAGGAATTAACATTCACTTCAAAAAAATCTTTTTTTTTTTTCCCTTCAGTCTGTGTAGAAGAAGTGGAACTTGCTAATAACTCTGTGAAATATAATTTGAATTTCCTAAATAATTACATTAGCAGGTAACCCTGCATTAAAGATTGTGGTCACAGTCCCTCTAGTTCTATGAATTCAATTTTTTACAAAAAGTTGCAGAACCAGTAGTCTGCTATGTGGTATTAAACTGAAACAAGTGAGCTGCAAACCTCACTGCTTCTGCCGACTGAACCAGCAAACTGAAGAAAGCAGCTGTGTGAGTCTAAGGATTAATGAAACCTGCTGTTGCAAAATTGGGTTCCTTGGTAACTGGTAAGATACTATCCCATCAGAAATCTCCCCCAGCTGTGCTTTACCTTTTCTCCCATGTAGAATCACTATGCCTGATAATGGGTTAGAGCTTGCATCACAGCCCAGGGGATTTTCATACATCTTTCTTTTCCTCAGATTCTTATTTTCATAAACTTCTAGAAATGTGTTTATCTTAGACTTTCCCTTCCCAACTCCTTCCTCACAAAAAGTTGTGCTGAAAATTATCTGTAAGTACTTAAGGAATTACAAAGGATGAGGTATATAGGCTTAATTCTTACTCTGCATTTTTAGCCAGTGTATCCAGATATGCCTGTATCATTAATGCATATTCCATATTAAATGTAAGGGTAGGGTAAGTATCCAAGGAGATGCATTCATAAGGAGAAAAGAAGGATGCCGAGGATAGGTTCAACAGGGCCACGTGCTGAGTCCTGAATTTGCATCAGAGCAACCCCATGCAATGCTACAGGCTGGGGGAAAAGTGGCTGGAAAGCTGCTTGGTGGAAAAGGACCTAGGGGTGTTGGCTCACAGCAGCTGAACATGAGCCAGCTGTGCCCAGGTGGCCAAGAAGGCCAATGGTATCCTGGCCTGAGTCAGCAATAGTGTGGCCAGCAGGACCAGGGCAGGGATTGTCCCTCTGTTCGTGATGCTGGTGAGGCAGCACCTCGAATCTTGTGTTCAGTTCTGGGACCCTCACAGCAAGGACATTGAGGTGCTGGAGTGAGTCCAGAGAAGGACAACGGAGTTGGGGAAGGGTCTGGAGCATAAGTCCTGTGAGGAGTGGCTGAGGGAGCTGGGGATGTTTAGCTTGGAGAAAAGGAGGCTCAGGGGAGACTTTATCACGCTCTACAAGTACCTGAAAGGAGGTTGTAGCCAGGTGGGAGTTGGTCTCTTCTCCCAAGTAGCAAGTGATAGGATGAGAGGAAAAGGTTTCAAATTGCACCAGGCGTGGTTTAGACTGGATTTTGGAAATACTCTTTTCACTGAAAGGGTGGTCAGGCATCGGAACAGGCTGCCCAGGGAAGTGGTCAACCACCATCCCTATAAATGTTCAAAAGGCGTGTAGACGTGGTACTTAGGGCCATGGTTTAGTGGTGAACATGGTGATGCTTCGTTAATGGTTGGACTTCAAGATCTTAGAGGTCTTTTCCAACCTTAACGATCCTATGATGAAAACAGTATAATTTAACAGATACAGAAATATTCAGTATTTGTGTTTTCCGAAATTTACCAGAATACTCCTTTAACTCCACAATCCAATTTATGTTAAATTTTCAATTTCCATGCTATATATAGCAAATGTTATCCCTTAAGTTTCTGAAGATAACTGTCAAATCTCTATAATTGAAAAAAAAATCCCAAAAAGTTATTGATGAGTTCAGACATATAATCCAAATTTGACTGTGTTCCATAATAACTCAGTGAAACCCAGTATTACACAGTGCCACTGTTCTCAGGAGTTTGGGAGGGAAAGTACAGAAACTATGTGGTATACCAGTATACCAGCACGAATTAAAAACCAGTGTCTCTACTGCTATTGGGTTAGAGGTACCTAGGGCTGTTGAATTTAGTCTGTTTAAGAACTAAAAGAAGCCCATGTGAATTTAAAGTATCTCTGCTAATTATTTTAAAAGGAAGACAGAACAAGAATGGGCACTTGACACATATACGGCTTGTCTATGGAATTTGGCACAAGCTGCTGGTGGGCACCAGAGAGTTACCATCTTGGCAAACCTGCAGTGCAAGGCTGAGAGATACAATCCTTCAATGTGTACTCCCGCTCTTTCTCCATCTATGCTTAATGGCAGCACCAAATAAGAGATTTTCAAATAAAACTCTATCAGGCTTTGGCTGCTAAATGTTGCATCACGATCAGCACATTACTTAAATGTAATTATCTATATTCAGCTTTCACAAGGGAACAATAAAAAAAAAGAGAGAGAGAGAGAAAAAGAGAATTTGTCATTTAATAGCATGTCTGATTTAGAGAAGGTGTGTAATTATGCTTTTAAAATAAATTTTGGCTCCAAATCTAGCCTTAACTTAGAAAAAAGACTACAGGGCTCTTTCCAGTGAGGATATAGATCTATTCCACAGCAACCTGTACCTACATTTCTACCTTATGCATGGTCTTCTATGTTGAAAGCAAAAACAGAGGAACAATTTAACAAAAGCATTTTTCTTTCACAGAGATTGTATCTATTGTGTTATACAATGGTGTGCTTTTGCACAGACACAGATGAACAGGAAAACAGCATTAACTCTTGAAAGCCAATTAAAGAAAGTATTAATAACAATGCAAGCTACCAAGCTGGGCAGTATTTTAATATGCACTTTGAAAATGCCTCATGTAGTTTTTTCTGCCTGATGTTTCTGAAGTGACCAGCTTTGTAAAATAGTAATGTAGAACAGGTCACTTAGCTCTGACAATTACCATACTTTTAGGGTGCACATTCTATACGTAGCAATTCTAGTGCTATTAAGATCTTAATAGAAATTAGTGGGCAATTCAACTGGTTATACAATGAAACAGAACAAAGAAAATTACCACATGAAATTTTTATCAGAAAAAAAAAATAAGCTTGTTTAAATCTGCATAAAAAGGCACTATGAAGTTAGACATCTTTCAGCTCACAAACTATATGAAGAGATCATTCACAAAGACAGTTAATAGGTTTTCCTTCTATATTATCTAAGTTGCAGTTTACCTAAAGAGATCTACAGAACTAAAAGTCAAACAGTTACAATTCTTACCATGTCCTTGCTCAGGCAAATTTCATTATGCCCATGACCATAAGAATTTGGTCTCTCACCTACCACTTAATTTGAGTTCACAAATTTAGTTTTGTGAACTAAACTGTTCCACTGTTCCACAAAACTAGGCAATGAAATAACAGCAGCAAATAAAAAAACCAAACCAAACCAACAATAACAACAAAAACCAAACATAACCAATGAAGCAATACTACAGAGACCTTGATTCTTTGGAAAGATACAGCAGAGTTCATTATTGATGGTTTGGGGAGTAATTATAAATAACAATAAATGTTTAGATATTTTGAAATTAACACCCTATGGAAGAAACTAATCACAATGTTTAAATATCCACATGGGGACACTAAGTTAGGGAGCAGAAGAGGATGACCCAGAATCTACCATTACTAATTCACTGCCTAACCTAAAGAGAATACTGAATGGTAAGCAAGATGTGCTTGAGAGAAAAGGCATCCACTGCTGTGTGACCTTTTACTTGCAGTTTGTGACTGAACCTCTTGGCTTGCGAAGGGAAGGAGTGAGCTAAAACACTACTTTTCAGGACACTGATACTATGATCAACTAAATCTATCACAAGCACGTCATAATCATAGAGATAAATAAGGGCCTCAAGCCAGATGAGAGGATTTTAGCTCCTCACATGACACTTAGCTGGCAGCCCTGCTGAGCATCCTCACGTCTATCTGAGCAGGAGGGATATTGATGTTTTAAGGTTCTGGGAGGATGAGGCCAGGTATGCAGCACCTTAGAATGGTGTGGCACTCTGAACCAAAGACCACAGGTGTAACACTACACTGAACAAATACAGTGCTTGCTCAAAAGGACTGTTTTCAGCCTTTGGAGAAAGCCTGTTCATTGGGGTCTTTCTATTGCAATCCAGGAGCACTACTTACAGAACAGCAAGATGAAATAAGCCCATGATGACTATGACACAAAAACCACCCCTTAACAGCAAGAACGGGCTCTTCCTCAATTGCTGGGCTCCTGGAAAAGACCAGTCTATTGAGAATTCCTAACTGACTGGCATCTTGGAAATGCTCCATGCAGAAAAGACAAGACTTGCTGCAGGAACGTGAAGTTGATGCCTGCTTAGCATCAGGATGTTTAACAGAGGTGATGGGGATTAGCGGGGAGGGAATTTTGTGTGGGCTTTGCTTATGAAGCTCTGTATCTTCCTAATCTTGCCTTTAATTTAGGATTCATGCTATAATCAAGTTTATTCTCTCTGACACTTCTGTCAGTAGTGGCAGCATTCACAACCAGCGATTTAAAGGTATTGATCAACACAGGTCTCATTAGCTGAGACTCTGTTCCTTAGAGAACTTGATATAAGCACTGTAGTGACTATTTTTGTAACAGCATGTCTCCTTTAGTCACTGCTACATACAACAGCCTGTATCTGGCTCCATGGGGGAAAAAAACCAAAACACTGAACAGTCATGATCAGTAACCGGCAAATATTTTTAGCCAATCTGCTGTGAGCCACTGTTTTCCTTACAGACAATTTTCCACTAAAAAAAAAATATACAGGTTTAGCAAACTTTTAACGGAAGGTCTGAGAGCAAAATAATTCAGTGAAATTACTCGCAGACCAGTATGAGCCTTTCAAACAATCAGTGGTATACAGGCAGTAATGTGGAAGCCACTCAGATAAAGGGTTTTCTATGAAACAGATTTCCAATTTTTGGCAGAATCTTAATGCTATGGAAGGGGCTAAGAATGAGATCTATTAGACCATAAGAACTGCACTTGTTAAGCCTTGAGAAAAGAAGGTTAGGGGAGACCTTATCACCATCTTTCAGTATCTGAAGGGTGGTTAGAAAGAAAACTGAGGCTCCCTTTTTACAAGGAGTCACATGAGAGGTGACAGGTACAAGTTACCACAGGAGAGATTCCAACTGGACATAAGAGGAACATTATTCACAGTGCAAACACTCATCCATTGGAATAATCTCTCCAGGGAAGTGGCAGATTACCCAGTATTAGACATTTACAAGATTCAGCTGAACAGGGTGCTGGGCCATTTTCTGGAGATGCTTTCGCCAAGAGGTTGGAGTAGATGATCCTTGAGGTCCCCTTCTAACCTGGTATCCTATGACTCTATGAATACTACTCTAAATGACCTAAAAGGAGTCTGGTCCATTAAATTTTCTAATTCAGCATCCCTAAAATGCTTATCCATGTAAGATCTATTTTCCTCACTTTTTTTTACCTTGCAGTTAAACATATTGCTAGGTTTTACTTTACGAGTACTAATGCTTTTGAGGGCAAAAGAAAAAGCCCAAAAAACCCCCCAACAAACCCCCAAAATGGAAAAGCCTTCCTTCTCATTGAAAAATAAAAAAAAAAAACCAACCAAAAATCAAAAAAACAAACAAGAAGTGGCACACAGATCATATGCAGTTCATCGTGGTGCACTTTTCCATTTAAATGGGAACCAGCTGTGTTTTCCAAAAAATAGCTCCATGGCACAAAGCAGCCTCCATTTCTTTATAAGGGCTCAAATATCCAGCAGAACTATAGATTTGAAAAGCTAGACATTCCTAAGTAATTCACTATAGTTGTTGCAATTCCTAACAGCAAACCATGAAACTAACATGACGCTTTTTGTTACAAGCCAAGTAATGTAGACAATCTCTTTTATATTAACATATGCCCAATCTGATAAAATACACAGCTTTGCTATGCAAAGGGTAAGAGCTTGCTCTTCATTGTTTTAAAATGTCAGTAAAGGTAATGGTTAGCAAGAAGATACTAGCTAGCACTGCCAGGACTTATCTACGCACGTGATGGGCTAGGGGAATGAGATGGCATTATAAAAACACAATATGGATGTGAAAAATAAGATTTCAGGTGGGGAGGTATAATCCAGAAAGGGTAATCCGTCTGCAGAACAAGACCACAAAGGAAGAGAAAGGCATATGGAGATGGGGAGGAAGCAGCAATTGCCGTAGACTCAAGAGTTCAGTTAGAGAAACCAGTTTACAACCAAAAAGGAAGACTGTGGTGGACTCTTCCAGCTGCTCTACTGGAAAGCTCACAGTGGGTTAACGTGACTCAAGGACTTCACACAGGGCCACTGATTTGAATGCAGGGCTTGGCTCCCCCATTGCAATGGGTTGCTCCCATTCCCAAGCTAACCAAAGTCTGCATTTTGTGATGTTCTGCATTCTGTCAATTTGACTGATATGTTTACAGCATCTACACCAGCCGTTTGCAGGTAACAAAAGCCCTTGAAAGGGAAAGCATGCAGTTAGAACAGCAAAAAGAAAATGTCTAGATAACAGTATCATGACAGCATTTATAACTTAGCATTTATAACAGGAGGGGTATAAGGAGGATGCATCAGCATTTTCATAAGGTTTCTTCCAGACCTATTTGCTAGGATTCTTCAATATTTCAGTACAATATGTAGTCTGGCCATCAAATATTAAAGATATCTAAATGCTCCACAGTTTAGATGTCCTTTAACTCTCCCTTATTATTAAAACAAAACACTGTCCCACCCCCCAAGGAAATTTCCTCAAATCTTTAAGACAGTGTAAGCTTCTAAACAGAAGCAACATTTATTGTATTACATATCTTTTCAGCAGTTTCTGGTGAAGTAGCTCAACTCTTTGCATGTGATTACCTTTTAAAATCATGCAGTCATGACTCATCATGAAAGTATGTGTTGCAGCACCCAGAACAGAAGAGCTAGAGCTTATTACTGTTTCTCCTTGGGCAGTGGCAAATACTGTACTGAAAAGAAAAGATTTGCCTTTTTTTGATAGCAAGATCAACCACAGCCACATATTTCTAAATATTAAATACTGGTTCCTATTTGCTTTTAAAAAAGTTAATTACCTCTCACAAAAATAAAACAGCTATAGTACAACATGCTTCTGTTAAGATCTCACATTTCACATGCAACCTTGGAGTTTCCAAAAATACACCCAATGACATAAAATTTTTCAGTATTTGCAAAGATAAATACCACTGGGCTAGCCTGAAGGCCTGTGAACATGAGACATGTAAAGTATATTTTCAATGCCTGGCACAGAAAAAAATGGATGGAAAAGGCAATTTATAAAATACTGATTAATGTATTGCGGCACAAAGATGTTCACATTCCTGGTTTATCTGGTTGGCTTTTTGGTTTGTTAGCAACAAATTGCCTTTTCCATCCTTCTTTTTTTTTCTGTGGCAGGCATTTAAAACCTATTTTACATTTGAATTAGTTTTCTCAGCCATCAGACATTCTGCCTTTCTTTTAATTACAATCTAGAAGCTACAAAAAAGAGTGCATGTTTTGGCTAACAGCATTTCAGTTTTTTTAACTTAAAAGCAGTTCAATTTATTATACCTCACAAAATAGATTCACATCTTATACTGTGTATAATTTCACTTTGGTTTCTCCTATTCTCAGACTTACATTTTTCAAGGTTTCCATCATTTTGCATTCTGTTCCCATGTGTACACTGACTACTTTAGAGACTAAGGACTGCCTGGCTCTGTTGCTATGCAACAGCATAGCCTACTTAGGGCTTCCTGAAATAATTGTCTCAAATGTGCTTTTTTTAGACTTGTTTCCAGCAAGAATACTTTACAGATTCTTCATAATGGACCCCTGATACTACCACAATGTTAGATAGTGGTCACCTGGGAAGTATCGGTAGCTACCTAAGATTAAAAAAAACAATGTTACTGCTTGCAAAATTCTGGACATACCCGCTGCATTTTCACAGCGAGGTAAATATCACAAATATTCCTATATTTTTGCCAGACGTTATTCCTGTGTATGAGAGCAATATATTTATCAGAGGAAAAAATATTCTCTATTGTTCTTTGTTTCATTCTGTTTCATTCAAGGGTAAAGTTCTCTATTTAGAGTATGTCACCACTCAGGAAAAATAAACTCTCTTTATATTAAGTCTATTATAGATTTAACCATCTCAACAGAATGAACACATATACAAATATTCTGTATTGCAATTCATCATCAAATAAGTTGATTTTAGAATTCTTTAGGACAAGGTTCCAAATTTTTTAAATCACACTACAGATGTCACAAACTGGATCTGTATTTGCTTTTTGAGGTATCTTCAAGCAGCCCCTGAGAAACTGTCCTGTGAAACCTTCAATCTTTCCAGCCTTCAACAGCATTTTTCTTGTTACAGCTTTCTAGTACTGCTGCTTCAAGAGTGGAAAAATATGTTCTATTTTCTTATAGCTGGCATAATTGGCAATCTTAAATTAACTAATCTCTGTAAAAATACATAGAGTAATATAAACACAAGTCTCTTAACAAAGCATTAATTAATTCCAGAGGGCCAAACGCCTTGCGATGCATCAGGCTGAGGGATCAAAGGAAGGAGGTCTACCAGTACAGAATATTTTAATGAAAGGAAATATTTTACCTCTTATTCTTTTCTCTTTCTTGTTCACCTTAGCATGTTCAGCAGCAGTTGCATTTACAGAGAGCAGTATGTCCGTCCAGAATTGAGGTAAAGAGAAAGATGTTTGTCAGAGCCAGAGAAAATAAGAGCAAGGTTTAAATTAAGGTCCTTGCAGAGGGAAGTCCACCTGCAGTCTTTTAAAGGAAGAGGGGGAAGACAGCAGCAATGGCATATTGTTTGCAAGATCCTAAGTCTTAAAGATGACTTTTTCTTAAACAGAGTGGACTCTGCTAGGCTTCTCAAAACCAAATCCAGGTGGTAGCTTAAAGGGGTAATTTTCCAGACTCATATGCATAACCACATACATGCATAATAGCCAAGCTATCCAAGAATATGATTCAGCGAGGTTTAGTGAGTGGGACTCTCCCAGAGTGATGCACTCCAAGTCTCTATTCTTTAAAACCACATAAGGAGTACAGCTCAGATTCAAATCTGTAATGATATTGTTTTGAAAGCAAAGAGATCAAGACCTGAAGAGCAGAAACACTTGGAAGGATCTCCTTTCTGGCAAACAATCAGTTTGAAACCTCAAAAATTATCCAGAATCAGGCGGAAGAGAAGAAAGCATTAATTAAAAACTCCTTAAAATGGTGAAATCTGTTATTATGTCCCGTTTGTATTTTATACTTTGCAGTATTTATGGGAATTTGGAAGACAAGCCATATAATTTCTAGCCTATCCAAAAGAAATCCCTTATATTTGCCACAATATGCTTGAAGATCGGAACCTTATCAACCTCTTTTGCATGTCCATGTTTAAAAAATATTCTAATTAAGGAGAGGAAAACAACAAAACAAACAACTCTTTTGCTACATAATCCTTTGTCTCCTAGGATCATTTTGTACACTTTGTATTGGAAACTATGCACTATAGAGTACTTTCCTGACAACTTTCCATGTACTGGAACTAGACCAAAACAAAACAAAACAAAAAAAGCAAACAAACAAAATAAACCCGAACAAAAAAAAAAAAGAGAGAGAGAAAGGCTTGCATATACTAATATTTAATTACCAATTATGCTACACTACACAATCTGTCCATGATACTCAGATTTAAGGTGCATTTCTAGATGCAAACCCAGGTACCCTGAAAAACATAATACCCAACCACAACAGAGAAGCATACAAGTTCTGCAAACCACAGCTACTTAAAATCACTGTTAGTTACAGCTTTGAATCTGATGGTCAAATATTTCTCTTTTCCCCAATTTTAAGTGAAATTAAAACTCAAACGCTTAACTCATAGTCCTCTAATGTTCCAATTCTTCACCTACAAAAAGAATGTGTCAAATGGAGGTAACAGTTTTGGCAATTTATAAGCCTGTGGTGGAAGCATATAAGCAAAGTAGAATTTTCTGGACTCTCACAGAGCTCATTGATTTCAGCCAACCATAACAAATTGCCCAATCACTTTAAAAGATGGCCTATTAAAAACCACATACAGTAGACATTTTATATTCATGCCAAGAATAGTTATACAACCAAACACCTATTTCCTGCAGCTCAAGTTCTTACTTCTACCTTGTAACTCTCCCTTTCACAGAAGCTGCTGAGCACTAGGAAATGCTAGAAAAGCCTAACAAGAATCTGAACATACAGTTCTTGTCACATGCATAAACCCAATAAAATACAATGAAGTATAAGCCATGTTTTCTGGATATGATCATAAACACACAGGTATAAGCAGAAACAGCAGAACTTACAGAAACCCTTACAAAATTTCTGAGAGGAATTCATGTTGTCAGTCTACACAAATCCGTCCCTATTTGAATAGCTTACTCGAGCTTCGAGGCCATGCAAATCACAGATTCCCTCCTTTCTACTACCTGCTGGCGGATAATGAAAGGAAGTACCAGCTGTCTGCTTACAGTAAGAGTGTATATGTGGGCAGAATATTTCTTAAGACTTCCACTTCTTAAATCCTGGCACAGGGAAAAACCTCCCAAGAGTAAGAAGCACCCACAGATGTGAGTTCCTGGATACCATTTTCTCCATAAAAGGCAACCTGCAGGTATAAATTCAAAGAGGAAGAAGGTAAAAATATTAAAAATGTTGCTCAAAATCTGAAGCAACAAAATCTGCATCTCATAGTCACTATGGAATTGTCTTGTTCAAGTAAAAGCTAAACTTTAGCAATAAAGAGAATAAAATAATTAGGTAATTGGGAGGCAATGAAAAGACATATGGGCAGAACACAGTAAGAAAGTGCATGAAAACAAACCCAAAAGGACTCTCAGACTGAGCAGGAAGAGAATCATCTCGAAGTGCCTCCTGACAAAAATGAAACTTATTTTATTTTTAATTTTGTAGTTGTCATGCCTAGTGGCAAAAATCTTGGGATGCTGACTGCTATCTGGAAGCTTCTATCCCATCCCAAATAAAACTGTCCACCTTTATACCTAAACAAACATGAAGGACCATAACACCAGAGAAAACTGGTAGAAACCAGAAATGTTCCTATGTAACAGTTTGAGTGTTCAGGGTTAGAGAACGGAAAATGACTGTATCTACCCATGTAAATTTATGTATGTATGCCTGCCGATATGGGTATCGTTAAATATTCACTCCATCTGCATAACTACTTTCATCTAGACATATTTAGCATTTAGTGGCCTTTGGAGGCTTAGCGGATTTCCTATACACTGTAAGAGAACTGCCTTACATCTCAAACCTTTGTCTATTTATTTGTAAAATAATTAGCTTTAAATAACTACCTGTGGTGGGTTGACCTTGGCTGATGTCCACCCTGCTCTCTCATTCCCCCACAACAGGATGAGGGAGATGATGGTGAGATAAAGAGTGAAAGAACCAGTAGGTTGGGATAAAAACAGGGAGATACTGTAGTAATTATGAGCACAAGCAAAACAGATTTGACTTGGGGAAGACTAATTACTGCCAACTAAACTAGGCTTGGGTAGTGAGAAACAAAGCCAAGTTAGAACAACACCTTCCCTCCACAAAAGTCCCATACCCTCCCTTCACACCCTTTGCCCAGGCTCAGCTTTACTTCTTTAGTTTCTGACTGCTCTACCCCTCCCTATCACCCAGCAGCTTAGGGGATAGGGAATGGGAATGTACAGTCACATTACTCTGTAACAGCTCCTCTCTGCTGCTCCTTCCTCCTCATGCTTTCCCCCTGCTCCAGCATTGGTCTTTCCCATGGGATCTTCCCACAGGCTCCAGCGTGGGCTGGAGTTCTTTCAGGAAACACCAGGGAGCTCTGGTATGGCACACACTGGCAGGCGAATACCTGCTCCACTGTGGTCTCTTCCACAGCTGCAGTGGAATCTCTGCTCCTGTGCCTGGAGCAACACCTCCTCCTCCTCCTGCAGTCTTTGTGTTCCCTGTGCTGTGTCTTGCTATCTTTGTTTCTTTCTGTTCTACCTGTGTGTTTTGGTCTTTTTCTTCCCTTGCTTAAACATATTTTCTCAGGGACACCCCCGTACCGGGAAAGGACACAGCTGAGGTGAGGGGCAGGATACAGCTGCATCCTGCAGTAAATCCACGGAGCTGACTTGATCTGCGTCCAGCATGGAGCAGCCCTGGCCTCTCCTCAGACAGGCTGCCCTTAAAGCCTCCTCACTGCCAACACCTACC
The DNA here is from genome assembly GCA_013397955.1 of Grantiella picta. Classification (NCBI taxonomy): domain Eukaryota; kingdom Metazoa; phylum Chordata; class Aves; order Passeriformes; family Meliphagidae; genus Grantiella; species Grantiella picta. Next base: position 148,574 of record VZRM01009157.1, on the reverse strand, counting down.
TAACAATAAAATTTGTATCTGTCAGAAGACAGTCAGAGGCTATAAATGATCATAAGTACTTACTGTGCTTTCCAGTGTCTTCCCTAAACTCCACAACTGCTGAGACTGCCCCTCTGCCACTTTCCTTGACTTAAGACTGAGAAATCACAAACCTGTGAGGATCTCATCCCTGGTATCTCACAGCTGATAGGGGGCAGCCCATTTCCAAGCAAAGGCTATGTGGATAAGCATTTTAACACCACAAGAGATAGACAGTAAAGCACCATTCTCTACTCACCAGCTTCTACCATCACAGACCAAGAAAAACTTAGTGCACATGATCACTGTAGCCTTCACTTTTTATAGACACCAGAACCAATGTATTTTTCCCCAAGACTGCAGCCCTATTTTACATGAGAGAGGACAAGGAATCTTGTCTGGTATTTTAAATAACTTTAACACAAGATTAGCTTTGACATTTTTAGGTTACTGTACCAAGAAAGGTAAAAGAGGAGTATATACCAGCTTTTCAAACTTACAGGCTATTTCCAGGAAAGCATTCACTATAGAAACTAAATGGCAAGTTTTTTTCAAGATCACACCATATTATTCAGTTGAACTAATGCCTCTCAGAGGAGCCAGAAGTGCCAAAAATGCAAACACACTGCAAGAGGTAACATGTTTGTTTCTGGGTCTATTCTAAGCATTGATTATCTTGTTCATAAAGTAAACACTCCAAAAGAACAATAGGTAAAATGAAAACACTTGCCCATATGCCAAGTTTGGATGAATAATTACAGTATCTAGAGATCATATTCTCAGTTTCAGGTGACCAACATGTGAGACTACAAAGGACCTCATGCTTCAAAAACGAGTATGAACTAACCTTTGTAAAAGTGTTTAGGGTTAAGTAGCGAAATAAACTAGCAAATGCAAGCCTCTTATCACTTCTGAATTTTGACTTAATGTAATGTTGAAATGTAGGACACCACCCATAAAATTGGAAGATCAAATGCAAACTTCAAGACCCAATGTTGACGAAGAAAAACCCCATTTAGATTTAATCTCAGTCAGTAATTCATCCCAACTGTAAAAAAACATTCAGGGAAGAAATCTGGTGGGGGGGAGGAAGAAGGCAAAGAAGTTTTTTTTTCTACTCCTAACCAATCAATGCCCACATTTTCTAACATGGATATTTACAACTGGATTAAAAGCTTCACTAAACATGTGCTCCACAGGTAACCTTTAGGTAAGTAAATTTTAACTTTTAGCGCAATATATCTGAAATGCGCTATTTCAACCACCAAGAACTATCTTTTCTACCCTTTAACAAAATTTTCCATTGCTACTACACACCTTATACCTACAGCCTCCTCATGATCCAGTAGAAACACCACCAGTATTTTCAAACAAATAGCACTAATATTTGCACAAGAGATAACATTCCATATTTGTTTTCATCAGACTCCACTGAAATCAGAGCCAAGATAAAAATGGAAAGATGGTTTGTCTTCAGTTCAAATGAAGTAACATTCAAATAAGCCACATCTTAATGCTCAGCCTCAAAATCTTTCTGTTTTAAATTTTTCTGCACAAAACGCTTCTACTCCCACTAAGTAATTTGCTTGTTAACCCTTTGTCAGGAATATCTCTAAAGTATGACTTTCAGAATCAAGCAATATTTTCTCCCATTTATATTTAGCCACTTTTCTTGCTTAACCCCTAGGAGAATTATTCAAACATTAGCACACATATTAAAATCAATGAAATTTAAAAACATTTATGTAATTAATTATGAACTGAAAGAAAAAAAAAAAAACAAACCAAGAATCTGGAAGGCTAACTGAAATAGAGAACTCCTTCCCCACAAGTGACCTTTGGACGAAGATTCACAAATTCTTGGCATTTCATTCCTGTGTAAAGAACTGCTGAAACCACATGCCTTGATATGTGTCCCCTCCTTTCCACAGAGCTATTTTTCATGATGTCATTACTGGATTAACACATTCATAACCAGACTGCAGCGATTTATATGTGACAAGGTATTTTTTTGGGAATCACTACAAATCCTCTAGCCATTTCACTCATATGCCAAATGAAACAAAGTTATCTGTAAAGTCAAATTTGGTTAATGCCTGAAATGACACATATATCCCATTACATAACATGATGATTCTTAGGGTCATTAAAGCTATTTTTCATAAGTTCTCCTCTTGTTTGGCCTACTTCAGGATACCATTTAAGGGACTGCAAAAGCTAATGGGTTCAACAGAAAGTAAAATCAAGCTTAATCAAAATTTCCCCACAAAAAAAAAAAGAATACTGAAGGATTTTTTCCTTTTCTTAAAAAGATACAACTGGACTGCTGAGAACATGTAAATGTGCCCAGATTCTCTGAATCTGACAATCACATGAGGATATTATATGAAGACAAGAATAAATTAAGTGCTGTGACATCCTCATGATAAAATCAGTAGAACAGGAAAAGGCATTCACCATATTTGCTCCAGGAATATAAGCAGAAAAAAGGGGAGTTGTTTATTTTTAAAACTCAAATTAACCCTCCATAATTCCATGAAACACAAGCACGTCTCTTTCATTCATCACATGCAAAACCAAACAAATGCTTCTTACCCAATAAAGTTTAGTTGGAACAATTTCAGTTAACTTTCTGGTTAAATGACAACTTGAAGAAAAAATAACCCAGATAAACTAAACAAAACAAACCACCACCTGTAATTTGATTAAATACAGATTATGATTACACTGCCAACAGAGGCAAACTGGTTTAGTCTGATTATTAAGCAGGTAGTCAAAGATTCCACTCAGCTCTACTGTTACTGCATGAAGTTTTTATGAAGCAGCGCAGCATTATGTCTTTCAGTTGTTACAAAAGTACCAACCAAGTCTTTCAGAGCAAAACCATGTGAGACTCAGATAATTTTTGCTCTGTTCAGCTTCCTATTATGTTCTTTCTTTCTGCATTCTTCCAACTAATCTTGGGCACTCTTAAACAGTAATAGAGCAGAGGAGCTCCAGAGACAAAACCATGGCTGACGCTAGATAAGGAAAAGGTTCTTAGAAACAAATTCTGATGAGGTACCTCTAGAAGAACAAGTACTTCAAATCAGCTCACATGCTTCATTAAGAAAATTACCCTCATTATGCTATTATAAGGCTGAATATCTTTTTCCTTAAAACACACAGAGCCAGAAACATGCTATGTCACAAGAGTATTTATATTTGCTTTGAAGACTGGAAAATATTGTGCTGGTCATGGTTAACATCAAACAGACCAGGACATAATTTAGTAGCTAGAATCCAATGACAGTTTTGTTATAAGATAGCAAGAATTACAAATAGGAAAAACAAAGTAAAAACTATAGTAGTGCAGCATGCATAAATAAAAAACTGTGCTCTAAACAAAGTGATTACTTCATGTTGTGCCACTAGAAACATTACCACCAAATATACTTTTTTTTCTGAGAATCAGAAGTGTTTTTCTATCCAGAATTAATAATTTTCACTAGCTTTCTTTAATAGGTCTGTACAGAAAGACTTTGGCAGTTGTTTAAAGTGCATACATTTCAAGAGAAGAAGCTACAGGGCCTCCCAGAATAATGTTGCCAATATTCACAATTAAAAATNCCCCCCCGTACAATATGAACAATATACTGTTATTAATTTAAATTAATTTACTTCCCAGGGTTGCTTTATGTATGCTTTAGATTTCAGCATGTGATGGAGCTTTTCTTGAATATCTTCTACGTGGGTGGATTTTATAGAAGGATAAATTTAGTTTGCAAGGCCTGTTGTCACATATCTGTGTTTTTCTGCACCAGAGTAAGGTACATTAAACAATGACAAAGTCATTAATACCTAAATATGGAATTGCTTATTTTGTTCACATCTCATTGTCTTAGTAAGAGTTTCACTTCACGCGGCAGCATATAAAAAACAGAAGTCATCTCTTCACCAAAAGCACTGTGGTCACATCTTGCAGGTTCAGGAGAAAAGCAGCTTGCCCTCACTCTGCTCCACACACAGAAGTTTGAGACCCATTTCATCTTGGCACTTGAGCATTGCTCTGCTGCATTTGGACACCCTCAGGCATAACTGAAGCTCTGTCTCTTGCATGATCTTAGATCAGCTTATTCCTGGGAAATAAGCACTGTGTGACAGAAAAGCTTGTTTTAAGTGTAATACCAAAAACTGAGAGGACTTCCAAAACTGTTCATGTATTTTACTCCAGAGACCATTAAAACTGACACATTTAATCTAAGGAGCATGAACAGAAGTGGAGGTTGCCCGGTCTTCAGCATACAAATCATAAGACTACAGAGTCATCTGTAGTCTTTTCCTCATCTGAAAAAAGGCACAGGACCAGGAGGAAAACAGTTGTGCTCGTAACTGATAAACGAGTTTCAAGATACCCTTCATACTGGTGGCTCTGTCGACGGATTCCTTGAGACTGATGACAGTCTGGATTCCAAGTCTCCTCCTTCCTTAAAATGAAGCTATTAAGTGGAAGATGAGCAGTGAGATTCACTTCTTCCCTATCTCCACACAGAAGGTTTTTGAGTTAAACTTGGACCCTGAGTCAGGACTCATAGGTCTGTAGGTGTTGCGGCACATGTAGAGGCACACCTAGTTAACCACCACTCTGAATCACAGAAGAACATTGGAAGGGATATCTGGAGGCCATCAAATCCAACAACCACTTGCTCATAGGTAGGCTAACCTCAAATATCAGTCTGGTTGCTCAGGGACTTCAGATGAATTTTGAGCATCTCCAAGGCTGGAGTTCCCCAGGCATTTTGCCACGCTGTACCAATGCTAACCATTTTTTAAGCGAAGGATTTTCCTTTCATGTAGTTGGAATTTCTCTTATTGCAACTTGTGACTATTGCCACTTATCCTTTTGTTGCAGATCTCCAAGGAAAGTCTATATCACCTCCATAATGCCTCCTCGAGTACCACTGTTACATGTCCTTGTAATGTCTTCTCCATGCTCAACAAACTCAGCTCCTGCAGTCCCTGCTTGCACATTGTGTGCTTCAACCCCATGTTTTTTGTAGCCTCCACTAAACTTGAGTTGCCACGTCAACATATCCCTTCTGTAGCAGCTGTCCAAATGACCGTGAGGCCACACTGGTGCCTCTTAGCAAGTTTAGGATCAGAGAGTCCTAGTTACCAGATCTTAGGTGAGACAGATGGTACGCAAAGAGTCTGGCCAGCAGTTCTAGATGCTTATTGCTTTTAGTTCAATAGGAATGATCAGAGTATTGAGTTCAGTTTCCTAAAAGCTGTATGTAGTTCCCAGATATTTTCTTGGCTCAAGAGCCCAGCCTCATTAAAAGAACTGTAGAAGTGAAGGGCAGTGATTGACAGAAACATTGGTTAATCCATAATTAGGGAGTTTAAGAAGTTGGTGTTACCACCATGTCACAGGTGAAATACAGCCCTCAACTTAGACACATAACTGAGTCAGCAAGATGACTCCAGGACATTAGTACAGTCTGCTTGAGACTTGCTCCTTGGTGACATTACAGGCCAAAGCCATTAATCTACAAAGGATTAAAGTACAACACTAATCCACAAAGGATGAGAGTTCTAACTCTTCACAAGTAATCTGTCCTCTCAGCTTGTGGTCTCAGGCAAAGACTACCTGGGTTTCTGCTCACAGGCCTGAGACTCCAGCAGGCTGCCTGTATGAACCAGGCACTGAAGGATCCAACTGTGAGACATGACAGCATGTTTTAAATTACTGGCTGTGTAATTAGGCACAGTAAAGGCCACCTTCTCATCTGGAGAAAGACCTGTTAATTACCTTGCTGCCTCCCTTCTGCTGCCATTTCTTGTCCTGAAGGACCAGCTGCCCTTTTTTCTCCTGCTCAGAATCTATTCCCCCTTTAGAAAAGGGGACCAATATCTACCTACCCCTCCCCTCCCGTGCACCAGTATTCAATTAGGAACATACCCCTTGATATTTTTAAGCCCCAAACAGTGCTATAGATTGAATACCCATTAAGATTTGATTAATTAAGGTTGAAGAAAGTAGAAGTATAATCTGATACAAAATTAATGCAAAGCATTCTCAGGATACCAGCTTTAATTAACTTTACTGAAGAATTTTCACTAGCTTAATTCTCATCAGATTCTACCCATACAGTCAAAAATATGTAATTTCTCAAGAGAAGATGAGGATTTGCATACTTAACTCCTCAACTTGGAAGAACACACATTCTCTGGCCTTCAGCTCGATGATAGCTTAAAGGCTGTTATGCATTTTGCTTTTAATACATATACATATTCTATCTAATAAAGTTTTACATATATACTCTACCTACAAGCTGAGTGGCATAATACAAGAGGCAGAACGATGATCTCCTTTATACACTGGCCCACAGGTGAGCCTTTGGAACACAAAGGGCAAGCAGGCATTAAAAAATTATTTTCTTTTTAAAAGATTTTTTGAATTTTATATAATAATATAAAATACTAGTAAGAAATTGTATCTGTTAACAGCCATCTTGAAAAAATTACTTAATTATACATTTTTGCAGAGGTTTCCTTATCAGGAAATTGCAATTATGAACTTTTAAAGCCTTTTGTTTCCAAACTAGGAAATTGTAAAGGAAGCTAGGAAAAAAAGCAATAGATGTACAGTATGAAACAATCACTCAGACATATGGTCTGAGCCCAGAGCTGACTTCCATATTTGCTCTTTGAGAGAAAACAAGAAGAAATGGGAGGAATACAAACACAGAGTGATCTGGAACTGCTAGAGGCTGAAAACAAAGGATCCTGCAAAAGCAACTCTCATACGGTGTTCTGGCCACAGCCCTGAAAAATAAGTATATTCTAAACTGGTGTTTGGTTTTTTGGTTTTTTTGGTTTTTTTAAGTGTTCTTTGGTGTGGTGGTTTCTTTTAAGATGCTTCTCAGAGACTCCTTGAAAGATCTTGTTCATTATAACTGGTGAGCTTTTTCTTTGCATTTCTTCATCTTGTGTTTCCTGTGCCATTTTAAAAAATTAATTTGAAAGACCCAGTCAGCATCCTCTGACAATGCAACAGATACAAGAGGTTCTCTTCATGCTAGTAGATAACATGCATGTGGCACAGCTGGCAGTCTTCTGTTTTCACAGCAGTCAAGCCTTCATTTTATCTGCTACAAGAGGAGTAGGGAAGAGAGTGGGACATTAAACCACCTTCTTGATTTTCAGGCAACACGCTGATGTCTGGAAGAATCTTACCCTGCTGTAGATGGAACAAGGAGCTGTAATGGAGAACAGCCTGTACCAAAGTTTAAAATGCAAAAAGACAAATAAAACAAAGTTCTTATTGTCCCGTACAAGCAAAGTAGAAAGAACTGAGACACAGAAAATAAGGACAAGAAATTAATGAGGTGTAAAACATTTAAATGAGGCAAACAAAGTGAGGAGTCATATGAAAAGAAACAGAAATGTCCAGTTTCAGTGTTTCAACAGCTTGACGGTTTTACAGCAAGACGGGCCATTTTAGAGGACTTAATATGTAAGTTTGCTATGAACAGGATCACAGATGCATTACATGTACACAGACAAAATAGCACTAGTTATGAAGGTCTTTTAAATGGTCTGGGAGAACACTTAATCTGCTCTGTGCTGCCTCTGAATTAATCTAACAAACCTGCTTAGTGAGCCTTATGAAGAGATATTTTTAAGATACTGTTGAGAAATTTGCTGTACTTATCTGAGTAGCAACACTTTTGAACAAGTAAACTTAGTTTGCATTTCTTTGGTTTCTGAGTGTTATTTTAAAAGAAAGATGTGTGTCAAGGTAAATTATCAGCAGGAAAACAAATTTTTCCAACTGGTGCAAAAGAGAAGCTGTATGAAATCATGTAGCTCTCCAGATTTTCACAGCTCTTCAGAGCACTTCTGAATTCTGTGTCTACTTTCTGCTGCAGGAAAACTTCCATCTTTTATTTCTTGAGAAGGTGGGTGAGGGAGGGGGGTGGTAGTCAGGGAAGAGATAGAAAGGTAAAGGAACACTCACAAATATTGCAAACCATTGCAGAGACAGAGCTAGAAAGGGAAAAACAGTATTTTCCATCAAACAGACGCTCATTGGTATTTTCTGGGGAGGTAAGACTCTTAACTCCTTCTTTCAGGAATCTTTTCAGAGTGGACACAGAAGGAGCTGCTTACAGCCTGGGCCAGTAATGATTTAAACACCACTATGAACCACTTTTTGGCAAGTCATTCATCCCACATATATGACAGCTACAAAAAACGCTGCAGTGGGTAAGTAATAGGTATGAACTTACCACATTTTAATAGTGTATTTCTTACAACCCCCAAAATATGTAAAGCCAACAAGTCAGCGACTCTTTGACAGGATCTTTTTTTCACTGACCATCAGTGATTTGCATTAAATAAAATCCTGTCCTTCAGTATACTGTACACTTACAGCTTTGCTTTTTCTACTGTTTTGCCTCAGATTTATCAGACCAACAGTTGTTTCACTACCTTGTTTCTGAAATGGGTTATTTGAAGTTATAAATGAGTTATTTGAAGGAACACAGCTCCCTCAAAGCACCTGGCAGAAAGTTTGCTTGTTGAAACAAGCCTCGTAGGTGTAAATATGTAATTTTATTTAGCTTCAGATAGATGGGAAAGCATCAAGTATATCCCCTTCCAAGCAATTGTGGAAATAGAATCTACTTGCCGAAACAGGTACTTTCATCAGAAAACTAGGGCTAAACCATACTTTCTGATAGATCCTACTGGACCTGTTCCAGCAAATGAAAGGGTTGAAGTACTGCTCAGTGCAGGTAGCAGAGTAGTTTTGTCATTTTTAAAATTATAAGAAATGAAAGTTTACCTGCAGAAAACGAAGCAAAACATGCCACTCAGTGAGACCAAACATTAACATTGCATGTTTCACTAGTATTTTGCAAACTTGTCATGATTAAATGTCAGGATGAGACCTAGGCATTCCCATTCTTTGCACCACCATTCCAGTTTCCATGGAAAGAACATCCATATGTGCACAGTCCAAGTAAGTGTGCCGTGGATTACCCAAGTGCAGATGGTGAGGCACTCGTTTGGCACTTTGGAGCTTATTCCAATCTTTGTTTATTCCTCTTGTGTTAAGAGACAAAAGGATTTTCAAAGGATCCTTCAGGAGTAACTGGTTACTGTCAGATGCAGTTGTATGAAGGTTTCCCAGGTTAAATCAAGCAAATGACTACAAAGATGAGAATTATGTTTTCGTCAAATTTGTCATGAAGCTCTGGAAGAAATCAGAAAACACGGAAGTAGAAATACAAAGAGAAAGTAACTGGTGTTCTGCTTTGGGTAGGTTTTGAACAATCAAGCACTTCAAGGAATAAAACAAATTAAACTTGTGAAGATTTAGTCCTTTCAGTTAACAGACAAGCCAGCATTCAGCAAGGCCTTGCATTCAGCCTTCTTTATTTATAGAACCACACAGATACTGACTTCAGCTATGTCTCACTCTCAGATATCATTCATGCCACCTTAAATAACCAACAATTCTGGTCAAATACATCTAAAGCCATTCTGAAGGGCAGGAGAGAAGAGACTCTTTTAACACTCAGCTGACTGTAGGCAGGTAGGTAATAGCCACTTGTACAATGTTACTTCATCCCTAATAGGCTTCTTTTCTATCTCTCTTTATACTTGATCACTTGTAAACCTAAGACCTCTGATTCAATGCTTTCAGTAGCTGAAAAGATTTGAAAAATTATCTCTTCTCATTCCCATTTTAAATTAACTTCCCACAATTAATGCCTCTTTCTTTAGCTTGCTTTTAGCTTTCAAAGGCTGCTCCTGCATCGAATAAACCCTTATGCTTTGCTATTTAATGCTACTGAATCTTTTCATGCTTCTCTGAATACTTTCTCCTTTAGTGATACATCAGCTGGGTTAGATATAAACAGCCTTCAAGCCAAGTATAAGGTTTTGGCTTTCAGTGAGCTGGCTAGCTGGAGAGAATAGTAGAAACCTATAACAAGAAAACCAAAAGACCCAACACAGAAACCTTTGCTCCTTAGTTTAAGACTTTATGCCCAAATTATAAGATAGAAGCACCTAACTAATACCCAAATCTTTTCTGCATGCAGAAAAGAAAAGAAAAAATGAGAGAAAAAGTTCAGAGCAGAGATCATAGCTACTTTTACTTTGTGTTACCCAAATTTTGCTATTAACAATCTTCGTAAAAGGAATTACTCCTTCACTCATATTGGGCTCATATTGTTAGTTCCACAGAGATGGCACTTCATATGGAAGAAGATAGAAAAAACTCAGCCACTGGACAAACAACTGACCTATCAACATTAGTATGCATATACAATTACGTTTTTAGATCTTATTTTTGTTTACTCCTTCAGAAGGACATGCACTAGGATCCACTCTCCCATTCTTCTAGTGACATTGAACTACTATTTAGCTCCTTTCCAATCTGTCCATATCTATGTCCTTACTTACAAAAGGATCTCTTACAATAGAGGAGCTTTAGTGACAAAATAAAAATCTACTATTTTGGCCACTATTATCAGAATATTAATCACATTATAAATTAGCACTATAAAGAGAGAATCCACAAACTTAAGGTGCTAAATTATGAATTATCTTGGATTTTCACATCACTCAAAAAAAATCTCACATGTAGAAAGTAAAACTACTGAAAGTATCTACACCTGTTACTACGAAAACCATTATACTCCAAAATATTTCTGCTTTCCTTAATAATGCTTTCAAATATGCTTAAAAAATAGAGATGAAATAGAACACTTCGCTGAAATTACTGCTCTATGAGCAGAACACGAATACTTCAGAAAGGGGGATGGGAAGTTGAAATTTCTTCAACTGATTAAATGGCAGATATGATTAAGTAAGTGTTCAAGAAGAATGTCACTGAAGCAACATTAGCTGAAAGACAGATATCACAGGATGCACTGAAAGCTTCACTGTTTTCAGCAGTTTGAACAGAGAAAAGCCAGACAAATTAGCTAAAAATCTGGCCTGCCTCAACAGCAGCCACATCAAAGGAGAGTCAGGTAAACTAAGAGGCTTCTAAAAGGAGAATTTATTTTCTAAACAACATTCAAATCACCTACTGGGAAATGGCATCTAACCCACAACAATTCCCAGAACAAGTTTTGCCTTGTTCAGAAGAACAAGTTGACGTAAGTAAAAAATGCACAAAAATCCTTGGCAACAGTTTAACAGTCATATATGAAATTGTCCTAGTCCTCAGCAGTATTCACAGATACCGTTTAACTTCAAGCAAAGATTGCAATTTTGAACCTGCTGACAGCCATTCCATAGAAAAAAAAACCCCACCCAAACTAAGAAACTCCATACTTGCCACCAAAATTCATACAAGAATAGAATTATGAAAGATGACACTGAAGAGCAGCCCTGAGAGTGTAATGAATCACTACTAAGCACAGAGACATGGGCAACTGCTCCTCTCAAGAGGAGCTGGATATAAGTGTTAACTTGCCACAAACATGCTTGGACACCAAAATGAAGTGCTGAGGGGCTGCCGCAGGGTCAAAAAATACAGTGTTCAGATTACATATTCTGGAAAGCAGAGGAAACTTGGAATGTTTTCAGCACTTCTTTTTTCTCCCACTGAAGTAGGAAATTAAAGCAACATACCACGACAAGAAGATGGGCATTCATTTGAATACTGACCTCAGAACAGTGCTAGAGTTTTTTTTTTCTAGAATTCTGCCTTTTAGTTGGCTTAAGAAATCATACTCAGTTATTTAAGGTATGCAACCTGTTACTCTTCAAATAAATGTTCAAGACAGTAGTTAAGAAATATTGAGCTACCACGAGAGACACTACTTTAAACTCAAAAATTTTACACCAAAAATTCAGTAGAAAAATATACTTGCAAAATGAGTACCAGTCCCTGTCTTAGCCAGACCAAGAATGCTAGAGGAGGATGGAGGAACAGAAATGCAAAAAAACTGGACTTGAAGGACCTAGAAAACTTACACAAAATATATTTGCATAGTGTGTTATCCCACTTGAAACTGCTTAACAAGCAGAGCAGGAGTCTGTAACGGATGAATGGTCTTCAAAAATTGCTTCTATGAGGCACAAAAGTGAAAGGAAAGAGAATTTTCTGCCTGGAAGGAAATAGCACGGTTCAGCGTGCTGCAGCAGTCATCAGAAATCAGTACCTTTTTCTGGACATTTGCATAAGTAACTCTCTGATCTGCAGTCTTATTGGCTATACAACTGTGGGAAAACAATGTTTAAATAACAGCTTTCATCCCTTATTTCCAAATGTTGTCAATGAAAATGGAAGGGCTGAAAAGTGTTTTGAGATCCCTTCCATGATGAAAAGGGCTACATAAATAATACATTTCCCCAGTATGTGTGAAAAAGGGGATATGAAAAATGTTTCTTCTTGCCCTTTGGTTTGTACAGCAATTACCTAAGTCTGCTGAACGTACAGTTGAAAAGTATGTTCTAGAGTGACAATTAGCTAATGAATTATACCATGCAAAACACTTTCATGCAATTCCTTCCTTAAATGCTAATGCAGTCATTCCCCATTATTAGCTAATATTAAAAGCCTACTGTTACATGAACATGTAACAAATGCTAAAGTATCAGTGAGGAAGTGATATTACATGCTTAAATTTCTTATACAGTTATCTGCGTTCCTCCGGGTGCAGGCTATCATGTTCCTCTTCTATAAATACCCATTCAAACTTTATCTGTTCTGGAGATGCTTTGTGCACAAGTTGGGGATGAGTGAAGGCTTTGCACCTGTTTTTCACCATGTAGCAGGGATTTTGCTTTTTGTAAAATTGAAGAGAATACTGCCATTGCCCCAGTTAGGTCCAAGTAGTACCACATTAGGTACAGACAGAAAAATTAGACTTCAAAAGGATACGCAGCAGTGGAGTGGCATTATTTTTACATATTGTCACTTAGAGTGAAAGACGCTGCCATCAATACAATTCTTACTACCATATAATATTATAGCTTCCATTCAGCAAATCAGCACCTGTACTCCCTGCAGGCAAATAAACACGTAGGAAAAGGGGGGAAAAAAAAAGTGCTCCATAAAGCCTCAAGCTATTCACAGTAACTGAAGAGAACTCCCAATTCAGGACAAATATTTTCCTTGGAAAAGGTTTTGGTGTTTGTAAACATTAGTAGCCTATACATAAACAAATATACGATAAAATGGGCTTATTTCACTGACAAAAAGCTGCAGTTCCCTTAGGCTCTAAAGGCATGCTGAAATCATTTTGATAAGCTATGTCTCTTTCTCAAGTCACACAGCTTCTATATTTATGCAGACTCCATTCACATCTCTTATCACGCTTTGACTCCACGAGACCTTACAAATAACAGTTACTTAAAATGCAGCAGTCTATTTTTGGTTTTGTGTGTTTTTTAATTTTTTTTTTTAATAAAGTGTTTTACATTATGCCTGCCTTTTAGAGTCTGAATTATTGTCACATGCTCCAATTCTTATATGCATTAACAAATCCTATTCACTTACTTTCTGCTTCCTATGTCTGTGCTCAAAAACACTAGCCCAACTCAGTAAAGCTGCCATCATCCAACGATTTTAAAACAAGAGTAACACAAAACAAAGGAAGGGATTACGACCGAATTTCTGTCGTTCTGTAAGGCCACACCCTACAGTTTGTTCTTTCCTACATTTAAAATTAATTTTTGATATCCAACTTTTATATCTCCTGCTAATGGCACGAGTACTTTAAAGTCATACAAACATATTATTGTATTGATCCTACAATGAAAAGAAACCTCAAAGGGACACAAGAGATCAGCCCAATTGAAACATAATTAGTCTGGAAAAAATATGTGTAGTGAAAAAAATGGGAACAGAATGGGACATAAATATGAAATTATTGTACTATAAAACTTTTCTGCACATCAGAAATAAATTTTCAGGAAGTCTAAAAAATAGAGTCAAAGAGTAACTCAAATATGAAATAGAGTCCATATGCGCAGAAAGAGTACATACAGGAAGACCCCTCTGCTCTTGAGGAAAAAAGAATGTGGCAGAAAATCTTGACTCATGAGAAACTGAAAAGGAAACAATTGTTTAACATTACTTACATCATGTCAGTTAAAAAGTCCCCCAATTAAACCATTAGGCACCAAATTTTAAGGGAAAACAAAGAGACTTTCTTCCTTACACTCCACATGCTCTGAATCATGCCACAGGACACTGTGGAGCCTGTGAACAGAAATCAGATCAACCAAACACATGCAGTGAGGACACAATGCCTCCTGCAATTAAATGTAATAGTGCAAATATTGCTTTATGCCCAGAGAACTCCTAACCAATGCTGAGCACCAAACACTGGGACACTGTATCATAAGATGATTACTCCACCTAATTTATTCATTACTTCTCTAAGCATCCTTTACTGGAATTTTGCCAGCCATCTTATTTTAATAGCAGATTTATAGTCTCACAAGCTACATTGTAATATACCGCAGAGCTTTTCTCCTGAACATGAAGAGGTTTTCACCCATCCTATATAATTTGAACTGGTTTCTGACAGTCACTGTTCTAGTGTGAACAACTTTTTAAAAAAATTTATTAGCAATACTAAGCACAAACAATGCCATCTGTCATGTACCACAGGAAAAAAGGTTTTCACATGTACTTCATTAAAAAAAAAAAAAACCACAAAAAATCCAAAGGTACTCGTCCTACTAGTTACGAGGAGTTTTTGCTAAACTTAAATGAGACATCTTTCATTCCTTTTATTGTTATATTTTTTTACCTGTGTATAATAGTGTTTTCTTGGAATTCACTAGCAACAAAGATATCAAGAATTTTCTGTGCTTCAAACAAGCACCTTGGAAAGGCTGAAAATAGCTGAGTCTGTTTCTCCTAATTGCACTTCCAAATTTACATCTCAGCAAACTGACACTTAATATCAAGAATTTTTCTGGGCCTACCTGTGGATGGATGATTTCAAAGGAGAAATACACTTTTAACTTCCAGTTTGACTGGGTTAGACAACAACAACAACAACAAAATCCAAGACAAATGCAGAGAGCTGCAGACCAGAAAAAACAGGCAGAACTCTAGAAATACTTTGAAAGCAAAACTGAGAATCCAAGTGATTCATGAGATTGAACAAAGGAAACAGGAATTGATGGAACATTTATTTACCTAAACTTAATTTATCAGTTTAGAAATTACTTTTCCATGAAAAAAAGATACATATATATTAAGCAACAGTCTTGGTCACTAAAGCCTAAAGCTCTGCAATTATTTACTTTCCCTTGCTTTGATGCGTGAAGCTGCTGTTCAGCTGGGTCTGAAGGAATTCACATCAGCTGAGCACAAGACTTATGAGTGTAGAGAATCTGTGTGCTCATGATTTTTGCAGCTCTTGGGGCTGATTAGTTATCCAAAAGGCAGCAGGCATTTCCACAGAACACCTTGTGAAGGATTCAATGACAGCTCACTGAATGAGCATCACAGCTTTGACTCTTCTGTGGAGTTTACCTCTCTCCTACCTACTAACGACCAACAAGTTAAGTCAAGATGCTGAACAGGAATCAATTTAAGGCTGCTGCTGAAGTAATAATATCCTTTACCAACATGATCCACAGTATTTTAAGTGAGGTTTAACATGTACTATAAACAGTATCATGGAAGGACCATTAATAAGCATCTGTGCTATTTTAAAACAACAGGTGGTGAGATCGTTTCACCACAGTTATGTGCTCACCATATGTCTAAGTGGAAATTCTGTAGGAGGTAGAAGGCAAATGAGTGAATAGTTAGCAAATACATATATTATATAATATATATAATTATATGGATATATTAAGATCTATATGATCTCATTAAAGCTGCAGCACATTTCACGGGCTAGTTAACAACTGCCAAGATAACTTCGATACATCTTTGGATTGTTTGGAATAGTTGCCAGAAGAAAAATGTGACAAAAAGCAGCAGTCAAAGTAAGAGAAACTAAGACATGAGTGCAGAAAGGGATACAGAACTGTGCAGAGACCAGACAGCTGTCATAAAGGCAAGTTAAATTCCCCAGGAGTCCTGTAAAGGCAAAGAACAGCAATGTAGCCAACTTTTAAATTCATTTTAATAAAGGGGAGAGAACAAACCAGATTCTGCTAGAGAGAAGTACACCCCAGCTGACATGGAAACCCTTCTACTGCTGCTCTTCCTCAGAGTTCATGTTTTATACTTGGTTCAGCCAGGGAAGAAGACTTTACAATCACAGAAATATGACTAGCTCAGAAATACAGCGTGTCTTCAGTATGTTAGGAAAAACAAAACCCACTATCATACCTTGTTGGTTCTAACATAAGAATTAAAGGAAAAAAAATTAAAAATTTTGATCTGGCATTTGGTTGGGACATTTGCACCAACTCTCCTGTAAGAGTCCATTTTGTGTTACTTTCTCCTCTGATATATTTTATGACTGGATATATTTTATACTGGAAACATACAGTTCTTGTACAATCAGATCCTTTCTTTCATAATGTTGTCTTAATAAAGTAATTTTCTAAGAGTAGACAATAGGGAGACACTCAAAGCTATTCTCTCAACACATCATGAAAGCCAATACTTTTAAATGGATCCATGCTTGTGCTGCTGTTTACATGCAGTCCCCTTCAAGGGAAAGGCTTCAATCAGCTTTCTTTTTCAAGAAGCACATGAAGAGATAGAACTCTGTGTTTCTATCTCTGTAGTTCATATTAAACTTGGGGGCTCATTATCTGGGTTGTGAAGTGCGGACTTACTTGACTATGTCAAACTCAAAATAAAAAGATAATCAATACCTGTCTTGTTGCCACCATTTATAATATATTATAAATGGATAAAACTCTTAGTTCTCCTTGATGATTGCTATCTTTGCAGTTGACTGGGCACTCACATAAAGAACCTCTACTGACAATAGTCCAACATGAAACCCATTTGTATCATAGGAGACAAAGTTTCAGTTTGTGCCTGGCATTTATTTTTCAGTACCATTTTTTCTCTCCCAGAAACATTAGCTATTGCACGTGAAGGACATGCATTTGGAAAGTGTGAATGCATTTGTTCAAAATAAAAATGGTATCACTGCTGTTGAGATACTCTCGATTGTTTGCAGATACTAACGTACATATTTTAAATTCATTGTGTAATACCTGTTCCTTTATAACCTGCTCAAGCCTTTCTTTATGGAATTCTTAAATTGGAAAAAATAATTCAACTGAAAGCCTAGCAACAATGTAAGTGAAAAATTACCTGCTTGCTCTGAAACATGGTTATTTCTGTTAGTTCAAACAGCACCTGGAAACATAATTTTTAAACATTCTCGTAATAATAGAAAATGTATTTAAGTGAAGTGTTTCATCTCAGCCCTTGGAAAGGACCATAAGTGAAATCAAACCTCTGCAACTTCAAATGCATTCAAGGTCACTGGGTTTTCCAGTTTGTTCTGCTAAGGAAACAAGCCTTTTGCAAACATACCCATCTGGTCCCCACTAATAAAATTGGGTAAATGAACCTGCTGGTTCAAAGGCTGACTACAGCCTAGAAATCTCAAAGATAATTAAGCTCTTACAAATCTGAAGAACAAAGCCAGATGAAGTCCTCCAAAACAGCAGAACCTCTGAGGAAAAGACAACTAAATCTCAGCTGCTACCCAGTCTGCCTGGCACCAACTAGCTGACCAACTAGGCTGCTCTTCCAGCTAGTGGTGCTGTTGCCTCAGATCAACCACAATAAAGATGTTTTTCTTTGGTTGGCAGAAGTATGGAAGTTATAGTAACGGAAGGAGGAAGAAGAGTTCCTGGAAAGAAATCTGTAGGAAAAGAACTTACATCAGTTACAGCATTGAACTAAACTCACAGTGATAATTAGATACACTTTTTTTCCTATGGACACATGCACATTACACCATTTGTCTTTGGAGTACACAAGGTAAAAACAAAAGCAACTCAAGTTTGCAGGGTGATTCTTGGTCAACTACTTCATCTCTGCTATCATATTGTTTTAAAAAAATGTTAACTAAGAATCTTGAGGTATTAGGTTTGCGAGGAAACACAAAGAGCTAAATTTGCTGTGATAATATTGTGTCAACATTAGTGAGTACTCATTCTACCCTGTGCTTGCAACAACTCACTAGGAGGCCGTTACTTGATTTCTTCACTTCAGTGAAGAAATCGACTTTCTATATAAAGGAAGGATTAATATGTGAAGCATCTGAACTCAGCTAAGTGGTTTCTTTTTCCAACCAAATGCAACTAGAGAAGAAATCAGCCAAACATTGCAAACACTGCAACCCCTAAAACAGTCAGCCATGCTTTTTTCTAGAAAGGGAAAAAACAATAGAAATGTCCTAACCGACAATTCTAAGTGTTTTACAGGAACAAAATAAATGCATGGTAGATGAAAGACACAGGTTTGACAAAATGAGATTTTTTTTTTTCTAGTTTGAAATACATACATTGGATGTGCCATTACATGCTTAAAGCAACAAGCCTATACAGGATCATAGTTCATGACTGCTTCAGAGAAAAGATTTGTCTGTTGGACTGATTTTTGATACTGCGATTTATCACTCACTCTTTGTTTCAGCCTTGTGAAGCCTCAATTGTTTTTTATACACATTTTCTGTCTCTGTAGCCATCATTCGCCTCCTGCATACCCAGCAACACTACTGACCGTATTTAAACATCTTCCCAGAAATAATGACAACAAAGCAACTCCCTGTTACCTCCCTCAGTATTAGTTCTGTCACACTAGTACCATGACCAGAGGCGTCAACCACAACCGAGTACCCAGAACTGACTGAGCTTCTCTGGGAATGCTTGGGCAAGAGGATCCTTAAAGATGAACATACAGGTAAATAGACATTGAATAAAATAACCTTCAACTTCCAGTATCCTTCCTCCTTTTTCATTCAGAACAGATTAATTCCCAATCCTTTACTTCCCAGAGACACAGTCATTGCTTCCATTTCCAAACGACACAGAGCCATTAACCATTACATACGCAGACAGCGCTTATTCTAATGAGCTGCCACTCCACGCCAACCTCCTGTATTGCCATACCTGCTTTGGGGCAAGGGTTTTGTTTTAGCAGAACAAAGTTAAACAAAAAATTAAAACAAACCAACCAACAAAAACCCAACAACAACAATCAGTGCATCAGGCAGAGAAATAGGCAATTTTTTTTCCTTTCACTCAATTCCAAACACATTCATTTGATGTTAAGACCTGTGTACGTACCACAGTGTGCAATGTCAACAGCCAAGCTACAATCTATGGGTATTCCTGTTTTTGCCACTTCTACAGGTGATATGGAACAGCAACTTAATTCTTCCATTAACAAACAAATGCATTTGAATTTTGCTATTTTGTTTGTAGCGAACCTCGGGCTAGACGATAAAAATGAATAAAAGGAAAAAACCACACAAGTCTTCGAAGAAGTCGACAGAATCCATTTTGGCGTAAGGGCCGGTTCTCCAACTTCTACACTTTTTAGTTTCCCGTGAAGCGACTTACAAATCCAGGAATGTGTATGAGAAGACATCTTTTTCTGCTTGTGCTCCCCTGAAGCCCTTCTGCCCTAAGATGTCTTCCCCGTCACTCGAGGAAGGCGCAGGGAGCGGGGAGAGCCCGGGCAGCCGGGGCGCAGTCCCGCACCTGCTGCAGCCCTCCCGCTCTCGCCCCGTGCTGCGCTGCGCCACTGACAGGGCGAGTGCCCCCGGCGCGGGCACGGAGAGCAGCCCGGGCCGCCGAGCGGGGAGCTGCCGCCGAGCCACCGCACGTCTCGGCCGTGGAAGATAAAACGCGACACTGTGGCGCTTCGGAGAGGGCAGCCTCACCGCCTCTGGAGGGAACCGCGGCAGAAGGGCGCAGAGGGAAAGAGAACGAAGCTACGAGCCCCAGCACCGCTCCAGACGCGGCCCGGGCTGGGCGGCCGGCAGAGCCGAGGCGAGCGGTTCGCAGCGGCAGCGCCGCGTTCCCCCGGCCGGGCAGCGCCGCAGCGCTCGCCGCCCGCCCCCGCACCGGCAGCTCCCGCTCACCTTTCAGCGACCGGCTCAGCGCATCTTCCTTCCTCCCTCCCTCTCTCCCGCAGCGGCTGCTGGTGGCGGCCCGGAGCCCCTGGGCTCGGCGGGTGCCCGGCGCTGTTCCTCCCTCAGCCGGCGACAGCTCCCGCTGTCAATTCANGCCGGGGGACCCTCCCCGGGCACGGCGGCGGGATGGGCCGCTCCTCCCCGCGCCCTCCCGGGACTCCCCTGCGCGGCCGCGGGCAGTGCGGCCCTGCCGCCCGGCTGGTGGGGCTGCGCGCCCGCTGCGAGCACAGGGCCTGGCACCGCCTGCCCGGCCGGCCGGGGCAACGCGGGAAGACAGGCACCCGCAGCGCTGCAAGGCCGGAGCCAAGGGAGAGCCTCCCTGGGGAGAGCTGTGTGCCTGGGAGCCGCCGTTTGAAGGAAAATCCACTGTAATCCCTCACGCTTGTATGTGGGCTCCCAGTTCCCACTCTCACCTCCCGGCCTCAGGGCACTCAAGCGCTCCTCAGCTCGCGCCCCTAATAAAACGCAGTGCTCCCGGGGGTTCAGGGGAGCTCCTCTGGCAGTGGCTCCTGCTCTGTGCCTGGAGGGACAGAGCAGAGGACAGGCACTTTGCTGTGCTCAAGGTCACCTGGGCATGCTTCACCCTTACCAAGGGCGTCCTGATATTTCTGAGACCCAGCAGTAGGCAGCATGTCTATTTTTGTTACTTACAGAGTGCTGTGCACATACTGAGTGACCGACAGGCTCGTAAAGAAGACTGGATTCCTATCACAGTTTACCATCTCACGACCCATCCCACGCGCAGGACAAGCGCTGCTGTGTTGGTGCATAAATAACACCGGGCAGTGTGGATTGATAATGCGTGTCACCGGTGCGTGTCAAGTCATTCTAGTCTCAGAGCTCTTCGTATTTAACGACCAAGGTAGGGTTGCGTCTGGTCAAGAAAAGTCATGCTGCATGAGCGCCCAGAAAAAACAAATATGGGAGTTTCCAAGGGGCTGCGCCTGCTCAGTTGACCCGGTGGTGAAGTGGTGCCTCAGTAAGGTGTTGGAGTAGACCCGAGATGGAAAATGTTGATGATATTCATTGTCTGAAACGAGAAGAGCTGCTTCAGTGGTCTGGGTGTAGATAGAAGGGTTGTCCGTAGTGGTAGAGGAAAGCTGCAAAGAGAAGAGGAATTCCATTAAGGTAAAGTTCTCAGTCTCAGATGAAATATAAAAACCATGAACCTAAGTTCCCTTTTGGAAATTCATTATGTTTATTTTTATAGTGGTTATGGTACGGCTTTTCACCTGTGCAATTCTACAGTTGCTCTATTTTGGGCTGCTCCGGTTTACTCTCTGCCTTGAACCTCTTCTGTTGATTGGCATTGCAGACCTGAATGTGCAACACTGGCAGCATCTCAACAGTGAGACATAATCTCAGTTGACAGTGTGTTAGGATAGGTGATTAAAGGCTCATCTCCCCACGCACAGAGGGGTTTGGGAGCACGTGGGCAGGTGGGGGAGGTAGGTCAGACAAAGGGAGCCCATGCTTCCCAGGGAAGCCTCAGTTCCCTTGGAGGTGCGGGATACACCCAGCGGTCAACCAAACAGCTCTGTGCGGGTGTTACTGCCTAGGGCTACACGACACGTTATGGGATGGATAATAGAGCTTTTTGGGGTTGTTAAGACTTACGGGATGTTTAGGGCACGAGCCAAAGGCAAAGAAAGGAAGGGATTAAGGTGATACGGGAATGAGCAAGTGTGAGAAAATAGTGGGATGAGAAGGTAAATAGGGCTAGTCCTGTGTAAATAAACTGCTGGGCAGTCTGCTTGTCTGGCTATGCATTGCACCTGATCAGCGCAGTCTCTCCTAGACTAGACTGTTTCTAAATCTTACTGTGTGAGAGGTCTCCCTGTGCTGTAAGTGTGTCTCTGCTTGGGTGTAAGTGCCAGCAGCAAGAGTCACGCCTCAGGTTACAGGGAGCCATGCCAGAGAGGAGGACAGGATTTCACCCTTCATGCCATCTGTGTTTGATTGAATGTTTCTGTCTATGTTGATCTGTGTGGTTGGCCTTGTGCTTATTTATATATATATGTGTATATATATATATATGTATTTGTGTACACATACTTTCTGTGTGTGTTAGGAATATGTGTTCAGAATTGCTACTGACTAGGCCTGGGAAAATGTTGCTATGGCAGCCTCTCTTCTATTGGGCTATATGGTTCACCAACTCATAACACAATTCACTAAATGATTAGCATACTAGAAAATCCTAGATGTGTGCAAGAGTAGGAATTATTATTATTTAATTTTTATTATTTCTTTGGTAGCAGTAAATTCCAGAGTCAAGAGAAGTAAATGCTCTTGGCCCAAGGGTTTTAATTAATACTATTCAATATACCTAATTGCAAAAACAAGGAAGAACACATGAATGAGACACCTATAGGATTTTATTTTTAGTGGAAAAAAACATATAGATATTCATCATTTAGCAACATTCAAAAAGCCCATTCTACTCAGAGGATATGATCTTTGATTTAGTTATCATGGATTCAATCAGTTTAACATGAATGTCAAAGATTGAAATCTAAGCATTTCAGCTTTAAAAAGTATGCTGTAGGGAAAACAGAAGGAAATAGTGAGATGGCTTGCACATCTGATTAGGGGCAAGTCTGGAAATTTCTTAGTAAGTGAGAAGAACATTATATATGGAAGACTGCTTATTTTCAAAGGGAGGGACTTCAAATAAGATAGCAGAAGGAGAAAGTTGTGTCTTAGAGGTTAGAAACAGAAAGGGTGAGGTGAGATTTGCCAACATTCAAATTAAATTAGACTGTTAAAATAAATAATAAACAGAAAAAGGTGCATCACTTGTAAAAATGTTAAGAAACCGTGACATGAAGAAGTTGAGCTCTTTCTTTTAGTGAAGAGGGGGTGAAAAATCAAGGCTCTATTCCTCAGACTGAATACTCACTTTCCTGATAATTGCTGACTGGAGTAAAAGGTGAAGCAAAAGAAAAACAATGAAGGAAAATAAATGAATGTATACAAAAGGATGTTAGTGTTTTCACAGGGAAATTAAGATCAAGAGTATGTTCAAGTCAGAGGAGTAAAGCTCCAGCTAAATTTGTTAAATCAGAGGTGGTACCCTATACCTGGAGATTTTCAGACAGTACCAGCATTTAAGAAATGAAAAGAGATGTAGGAATATTCAGTTACATCACTTAATTGTGATAACATGCAACACTGAATTTCAGGGATGTTTTTCTATGGAGCCCATTTGATAAACTGCAGAAAATAGAGATAGGTGTACATGTGAGAGGTTAGGAATATGAAGTATGGCAAAAAGTGGTCCTGTTAAGAGAAGATATCATTCTAGAGAAAAGCTAGGGGTAGCATTTGAAAAAGTAATTTTGGATTTAATTTTTTTAATGCATTTTCAGAAGTGGTCTTGGTAAGTAACTATAAATGAATTAAAATTGGATAAAAACCCACTAGCAATATACAGGATGTTTGGAATAACATGCTAACCAGATAAAGAGTAAAAGCATAGAGCTGGGACGAAGTTTTAATGGAAACAAAAAAGCCAAAAATTTTGATTATACACTAGAAGCTCATCATTTGTAAATCACAAATGAAAAGAAGGAAAAATTCCAAAGTATTATTAGATTGTTATAGAATGATTCTGAGCTAGCAGTGCTGTAAATGTTTGAAAAAGGAAAGTGTATTTTTATGGCATACCAACCATGGCTAGTATAGGTAGGGAATTCTGTTGACCTGGCTGTATTTCTGCTTACCTGTTCAAGTTTGCTGTGGCAACAGTTGTCAGTAGAAAGTGTTACAATTAACAAATAGTTTTACAGAAAGCCCTTTCTTCTTTACAAATAACCCGTGTCTTGCCGACACTTAGATCATGGGGTTAAATAGTACGTGGCCAGCTGATTTGAAAAATGAGAACAAATGGCAAGAATCAAGTCCATCCAGAGAATAATTTGTAGAAAGTGAGTAAACAGGGCAAGTGTGCATGTATACCTGAGCTATGAATTGTAACAGGAAAGTGGAGAAGATGCCTTTGTACATTGCCTCTGGGTTTGACTTCAGCATTTCTGTAGCTTAGAGAATATGTGTATATTTCCTGAGTTCTTGGTCTATGTTCAAAGTAGGCCCTTTTGATTTTACCTAGGCATTTAATGCATCAAACGTCTATTCTGTAGATTGCATTACAGTATTTAGTATCTTATTGGAGCTTCTTAAGCTCTCCTGTTAGGAAATACTTAATCATAGTCTTGCTCATATAGGTGAGCATATATTTATGTAGAAATTATATAAGACTTTTAATGAGCATTAGGACCTTCAGGAAGTTCCTGATAAAATTAAGTCTCCTGTAGCTGACTTGGTTTTTTTTACCAGTTTGCTTAGTAAAAATGACATAAACCATGAGGGTTGGTGAAAGTGGATCTGATTTACAAAATGTTTTACTAATGAAGGCATAGGTTATATGGAGAACCGTTGTGGTTTAGACCAGTCAGTCAGTCACTTGCTCATGATCTCTCACAGTGGAGTGGGGAAGAGAATTTAAACAGCAAAAGGCAACTTGAGAGTTTAAAGATAGTAAAGCAAACCCCACACACACAAGCAAAGCAAACCAAGGAATTATTTCAAGATTTTCCATCTGCCGGTAGGTGTTCAGCCATCTCCAGGAAAACAGGTTTCCATCACACATAATGGTTAGTCAGGTAAACAAACACCACCACTCTTGAGAGTCCCCTTGTTCCTTCTTCCTCCAGCTTAATATGCCAAGCAAGATGCCATGTGATATAGAATATCCTTACTCAGGGTCAGTTGGGGTCAGCTGTCCCAGCTGTGTCCCCTGCCAGCTCTTTGTTCCCACCCAGCCTGGTTACTGGGGGTATGAGAAGCAGGAAAGGCCTTGGTGCTGTGTAGAAATTGCTCAGCAGTAATGAAAACATCCCTGTGTTATTAACACTGTTTTAATTACAAATCAAGACCACAGCACCTTACACAGCTACTGTGAAGAACATTAGCCACAGCCAGTAGTACAACAACATAACAAGAGACAAGGATCACTGCAACAGGCTTCTTGAAAGTTTATACTCCTGAAACTAGGAAAATTGGTTGTACCAAGTATGAAAAAGAACTCTGATCTGCCATCCATTTTTTTTCTGCCTAAATGGCCTACTTGCTATGGACTTGCTTGTATGGTAATTATTTGTGGTAAGTTATTTTCATGTCTCCCAAAATTCTGATTCTTTTGGAGTCTCTGCAATGCAAGCCAATGTGCTGTTTCCTGAAGAACAATAGATAATTCTGTTATAACCAGTTTATTTGTCATAGTTTGCCATAAGCTTTTTTTTCCCTTTTAATATTAAACTGAATACTAATGTACAATTTAATAACAGTTTTTTTCTGGATATCCTCAGACTGAATTTAAATGAAAGCAAGACAATGGATAAACAGTTCTTATGAATTTTTACCAATATTTTCAACAGATGTGGGCAAAAATTTTACATAAATGTTCAAAAAAGTTACAGAAAAAACCAATTGTCACATGTCAGCAGCAGTGCAGTTTAAGATTCTGTGCATTATTTTACAGTTCCCATGGAGAATATAGTGGATTACAATTCCTACTGGATATCAAAACAGTCTCACTGATGGTGAAATACATTGTAGGCATGCACCATGAGAACCCTTAGTCACACCCCTTAAGTTAATATCCAGCTGATCCATCTGGAACTGTTTATTTGAAAAAATTCCAGATCCTACAAATAAAATTATGTACAAAATAAAAAATGCTACTGGCTTTCTACTAGGAAAAGACAATATTTAAAAATATTTAAATTGGAAATTCTGCTTCTGCAGATATTTTTTAAAAGCAAATAGATTAAGCTCTCTTTCCATTACCACTGTTTCAATTCCTTACTCTTCTTTTCTTTCTTTATTCTTTATTTCCATGATAGCTTTATAAGCTGGTAAGTAAATTAGGTAAGTTAACACATTTTGTTTAATTGGTTGAGGTGTAATATATGCCAAAAACAGTGACTCAAAAGTACTATGATGGAGAAGAACATTGCAAGAACTGCAATGCCAACAATACTCAAAGAGACTTCTTTATAACTGAAACCATAATCAAGAAAACATTTTTAAAGTAGTGATATTTTCTGCAACCATTTCCAAACCATTTGGAAGGGAGTAATTTTTTAAGTAAGTTCTGATTGATCACTTAATAACTACCAAAAGAATATGAATTAAAAAACATCCAGTATATTATTTTCGAATCTTCAGCAACAGGAAATTTCAAGTAATATGATCTGGCTGTAAATAGTTTAGAATAACCAAACTCTGGATACATACAGCCTCTGCCAGTGTTTCTCGGTATTCTCCTCTTAATGCTAATTGCATATTTTCTTAGACTGGGGTACTCACATTTTCAAGGGAGGAACTGTCAAAGATTCAGTTGGTACAACATTGTTAGGCACGAGGAAGATGCACTGATAATAATTTATGACACTTGACAATACTATGAAGTTTTGACTTCAATGTACAAGACCCAGCTGAACCCTAAGTTACAAGTTATTTCAACTGAAAGTAACGGTAGTTGTGTGTGCACAGGGGCAGAGCCTGGCCCTTAGCCTCCCTGACATCAGTAGGAACAGATGTGTTCTCCTTTCTTTTCTCTTGGGGCTTTCAGCATTGTCTTACTACAAAGGAGTCTGATTTTCTTAACACTTTCAATTGAAACCTGCTTGGGTTTTCTCATTTTCCGCTGTCAGCTTCATTGCTTGCTTATACATTTTCTAAACTTTGTAGGAACAATAGTTCCATCATGGCATTTTCAATGCTAAAAATACATTACTAGAATTGTAATACAAAGCATTTTTACAAATGGGAAAAATAACTTATAACAATATAATGTTGCTATAATGCATATACCATAAGGGGAGAAATTAAGCCATTAAGCAATCTCAATTCTGGCATTAGCCATAATGTTTTCTGACTTACCTTGTCAGCCTTCATTTTTTCACATTTTTCAATGTAGTATGTGAAATCTGTTGTTTTTTAAAGAAAAAAAAAAAAGTACTGTCATGACGATTCTGGTACCTACGTAGGTATTCAGTGTACTTTAGTTTACTTACGAGAATGG
The DNA here is from genome assembly GCA_013397955.1 of Grantiella picta. Taxonomy (NCBI): domain Eukaryota; kingdom Metazoa; phylum Chordata; class Aves; order Passeriformes; family Meliphagidae; genus Grantiella; species Grantiella picta. The sequence goes on along the minus strand of VZRM01009157.1, from coordinate 121,367 downwards.
ATATCTAGTGACCTAGTGTAAAGTTATCTCTGCCCATTAGAGATAATCTCTGACTTTGGATTAGCTGATCTATAAAGGTCCATTCCAACCCAAACCATTCTATGATCCTATGATATTAAAGTGAGATGTAGTACTTTACCTTTTACTTCCACAACTATTTGTCAACAGCACAAAAACAAAAATGGGAAAATCCTGACATTTGTTGTTCATGCCCTCTTCTAACTCTGTCTTTGCATCCTACTGAATCTTCAACCTAATTCCCATTTGCCGGTTTCTTGTACCAGCCTGTTTATTTGACTGCCATTAATACAGATTTTAAATTCAGTAAAGTTTTAGTCCTGATTTCAGATTTCTTCTTTTACACCTGCTTGTTTTAGTGGAGGAGCCTGTTTAAGGTAAGTCACTGAGTCCAGGTCCTGTTATGTAAAACCCTTTGAAAAGAAATTTTTCCAAATGATTGTCATCTCTTCATTTGCAGTGCAGCAGAGAGCGTCTTGCAACACAGAACTTTCATATTAAAAAAGAGAAGTAAGGAAAAGATTGCTACCAAAATTTGCAGTGCATAGCATGGGAGACAGAAACTAAGACCATGAGAGCTGCCAAAACCCGGTGCCTTTGCAGATGCAGAAAATTTGACAGCAAAAATGTTTCACGGTGTTTCTCTATATTTTTGATTATTATTCACTGCCAAAACAATTAAAACCAGACAAGAAACATGACAATCCTGTCCATCTGACCAGGGATCCAAATCCAAAACCGGGGGTCCTAAATCCAAATCTAGGACAAGCCATTAGTTTGGTTTTAGGCGGATTTCTCAGTAATGTCTCAGCACCCCTAAAAATTTGTGTAAAGCAATTTCTGAAACTGTAGAGTGCCTGCTTTCATTCTCTATTTGCTTTGCTTCTCGTTTCCGTTTCTGTATCCCTTTCTGTTTAGTATTCTTGGGCAAAAAAAATCAGTTCAGAATTTAATAAAAACCCCAACAATTTTGGATGGTAGCTAATCTTAGTTTTCTAAATAAAAGAAGCTTGTGGGTTGCTTGTAGTTTTTTAAATGTTGGTGAGGAGGTGGCAATTAAACATATCCAGTTCTTCTGGTTTTCAAGGCATTTACAGTTCTCGGTTGTTTCTCTGGGTACCATCTTTTGAAACTTTCGATTAGGTGCCTCCTCCTGCCTTTTCTTGTACAAGTGTAATTCTTCCTGACTTTAGTGCAGTCAGGACAGAATTGGACATTTGGAGTTCAAGGTGATTGATAATCATCCTTAGGAATATATTTTATCACTTAAGACAGCTGCCTGTTTCCTGAGAAATCTTTTCTTTGTTGTGCAGGTGTGTATATTTTGTGATTTTTTTTCTTCCCAACATGCTAAAAAGAAGCAAATTCATTATTAATAATTGCTGTGCCAAAAGTTGTTTGGTGGTTTTGATTAAAGTGGTCGGGGTGTTGGAGCTTTCTGCTCAAGAGTAATTATTTCCCAAACCAAGTACTATATTGATTCTGTATCAATGCTAGTGAATATTACCTTCCAAAACATAATTATGTAAAAACTAATTGACTTGTAATTTATTTTGGTTTAATTTTGCTCTTTCATTTCTGAGTGTATATTGGAAAATTCTATTACTGCTACTTACGCCTGCCCACTCACAAGCTTGATGCCTCCATAGGAATCCCGCTTTCAAGTCACTCTTCTGTTGTGATTGTGGATTTCTTTGAGTCTGTTTATGTTACTAGAGCAAACTGTGTCAGACATGAAACAGAAGAAACAATGATCTTTTGGAGATTACTTACTCAACAATGGGTAAGTGGAATACTATTTTGTGTAATGAAGGGGATAATTGGATGCTGGAAAAATAGTACAAAATTCAGCAAGAGCTGCATGGAAGGTACAACTGTCACAAAATTTTTCTGCAAAGACGTTTTTCTCCAGTCAAGAAAGAAAGGATTACCAAGGAACAGTTTGTAAGAGATCTAGTAGGTGTTTTAATGAGCTCAGATATTGTTATTGTGATAAACAGGGGAATAAAATTGTACTATTAGTGGAGCATTTTATGATTTGTGGAATTTCATTGTCCTTGTAGAGTTATGAACACTCAGACAGATAAAATTGTATAAAATGAGTGTTGGATGCATAGGCAATACCTTCCAGAGGTGATATCAAATTGCATGACAGTGGAGCAGGAGAGCATGCTCCATCTGAGGAGTTCTGTTGGACAGTGTATGCCAGGGATCTCAAGGCAATAAAAGATTAATTAAGGGGATATGTAGCTGAATAGCACAAAATTGTAACTTTCAATTTGTAGGCCAAATGTATATTTTTCTTTTATTGTCTGACCTCTAACGCTGCTGCCCAAAGTTACAGTTTTATTCACTTCAGTTTTATGAGGAACAACAGTTTTCATCATCCTTTGCATGTGAAACCACAGATGCAGGAATGCACAGAAATGAATGCTGCAAAGTTATGGGATAGAAAGTTCATTGTTGTAACAATGTTACAACTTTGTACAGGCAGGGCACGTGGCAAAGCCAAAAAATAGGATATTGTGGTGATTCGTAAGAACTTAAATGAGATGTTTGGTTGCATAGCAAAATAGAAAAAAGAAACCCCAAAATATTTTAGAAATATTTTGAAGACAGACTATGGTTGAAATGAAATCTAATAGGACAACAGAAAAAGAGTAAGGACGGAACTCTGAGAAGGCAAAGACAGGAGCTAAGAAAGTTACTTTAAAGGCCACCCTAAAAGAAATGGGAAGAGACAGAGAATTCTGTTTTCACACAAATGAAGAAAGGACAGGAATCCACAGTCAGCAGGTTAAAAATCAGTGGGAAGTAGGAAATACTCCTGGTTCTCAGATTTTGGTGGAGTGGTGGGAGGATAGAGCAGAAGCTTGTTTTTTCTTGCTTTTCCCTTCCTTCACCCCTTAAAAATTCCTTTGGTTTCTTAAAATAGCTACTGCATAAATCAATAATACAGTTCATTTTATAGTTTGCTCCAGAATATGAGTTTTCGGGGATTTAGTGGATATGTCGCTCGATATTGCATGGCTTTTCAACTGAAAGCTGTCCTTAGATTGGGAATAGACTCTCAATATTTGCAGTTATTTGATTTCAAATGTCTGTAAGGGACTTTGGATTATGATCTTCCATTTAATTATTGTAGAAAACATTCCCTAAGTGAAAACTACATCCAAAATGGAACATGTCTTGGTAGTGTGGGCTTGGCGATACTTAATTATGAAATGTCGAAGAAAATTATCAGGCAATGAGACATTAAAGAAAATCCTTTTACAAACAGCAACATTTCTGTGTCCTAAGTGTTTGATAGTGGTTATTTGTGAATGTTTTGCACAGATAATGTCCTTTTGTTAATTTGGCAGCTACAGGAATTTTCATTAAGCTGTTTGATTAAGTGTAATTTTTATCTTAAAAGAGATGAAGTTAATAGACATGTCTATCATCCTGTTTCTTGATAGATTCATCATTATTGCTGCATCTTCATTAAGAAAGCTCTACTGGGCAAATTTTGAGATGCTGTCTAAAACTCTGAGTAATATGGTGACTAGTGAATATATAGAAACAAAACTAATAATTTCATTCTCTGGTGTGCAATAATGTTCTCAAAGGAAGTCTGGCCCCCACAAAGTCTTGGATGTTGTACATACACATAATGATAGAAATGAGCTCCATGTCACCTAGATTCTGCCTTGCCTTGACTCTCAGTATCTAAATTTTGGTCAAGTCCAATTTGCAGTGGCTCTCCAGAGACTACTTACTCTCTTTGACTGTCCTTAGAATTCCTTGTATACCTAAAACTAGGGTATGGATATACTGAGGAAAACCCCTGACTGAGCATAGAAATCCTTGCTTTTTGCCTAAGCCCTATGCAGTCTACATTTTGTGTCTGCTTACTTAAGCCCTAAAATAATTCTGCCTTACAGCCTGGAGAGCAGTTAACTGGTGCTGACAGCACTGGCGTCACTAAAAAGCATAGCATGGTACTCACCTCATGCAGCTCTACAAAGAGATTAGTGTATATGTGGTGTATAGAGAGGTGTATATATCTCAGGTATCTTATGGTCTGAATCATTAATGCACAAAGGGGTAGAAGAAAGGGAAAAGGAATCTTTCATTTCTGCTTTACAAGTGGAGAAATGGAGCATTTGAGTGAGGTTTGGAATCTGCTGAAAAAATCCGCTTCAGCTTGCCATGCCGGGTAGATATGACATCTACATGTGAATTTAAAGCTTCTCCTAATGTTTTCTCAAAGATTCACTAAATAAGAAGTAATGACAGTGCCAAAATTCATCCATGTGTGCCTGTCCCTGTCAGTTCACTATTGACTTTTCATTATTCCAGTTCTAAATTGAATACAGCCTCAGGGAAGGAAATATTTATGTAAGAGGATGACAGTGAAAGAATCTCTGTCCTAATTCTGCATGTGAAAAACAGGCCTCGGAACCAGCATGTCTTCATCTAATTAAATGTATATATTCTTCTCCTTCAGGAGAAGATATTTTTCCCTGCAAGCTACCAGGGAGCTTTATAGTCTTTTTCCTTTGTCACAGAATAACTTTGGATGAGAAACTAAAACTTAGCAAGTAAAAGAATAGTCTTGATAGAGTTAACATTATGTAATTTTGTGCTTGTATAGGTGAAACATTTGTAAAGCATATTTGCATAGGGAGCATTCCCTGACAAAGTTATTTTTCCTATGTAGCCATGTTTCTCTTCCATTTCTCTATTTATTAACTATCTGGAGAAATAGTCTTTTGCAAAGGGTGTTTATACTGATTTCATAGGGAAGTCCTAGCCTCTTTTGATTATGCCAATAACATGTAATAATGAGATTCGGGTACTAGTGTTTTTAGGCTATTTTGCATTGATTTATCATGTGTCATATTTAACAAGCATAATTTCATTGATGTCTGATATCTCAAATTATGTTGATTTGAAGCAGCACAACATTCCAGACCTCTCACTGGTTCTAGAATAGGTAGCTGCTGGATGTGGCTATTCAAATCTACATTATGTGAAAGAACATCATGGAAGAATTAAGGCAAACGTTTAATTACAAAGGCTACTGAAAATCGTCCAGTTGACTGTTAAAATTCAAAAATACAGCTTGTGCACTTAATCATACAAAAGCTAAGTTCATCACTTATTCAGCATTCTTTGTGTCTAGCAATGCCATGGGAAAACAAAGGCATGTTTTTTCTCCTAGAATGGACTGGGCAGCTCTGTTTCTTTCCGCCCTTGTTTGATTTACAATATATGTATTGTCTGAGCACTTTGCTTGAATATTTTTTGCAGTGGATGCCTTGTCTGTCTTGGAACTCTGTAGATCCAGTGTTTTATATTCTGAAGCTTTTATATGCATTGGAATCTGTATTTTATTGGTAATGTTCATATCTAAGTCTCAGAAGAAGAAGCAAAATAATTGTGAAAACGAGACCTTGTTGTCTGGGAGCAACAAGCACTATAAATTCACACACATCTATGTGTAATATAGGGTATGAATTTTATGGCTAGATTTTTTTTTCCCTGGGCTATCTAGTAAAGTAAGAAAGGCTGCATTATCCATTAAAAAAAAGAATAAAAGTCTACCTGTTGCAAATAAAGTTTCAAGAGAAGTCATAATTATGGGGATAACTAAAAGGTTTTTATTAATGATCAAATGATAATCAAATGTTAAGTAATTGATAATTGAAAAAATGGTGATAATGAAATAGTTTAATGGTAATTATACTGTGATGTAACAATTAATTGAGAATTATTTAAATGGTCATTGAAATGTTAGTTTAGATGGTGATTAGACATTGATTTAGACAACAATTTAGACAGTAGTCAAACATTGCTGCTTACTACACTTTGAATAATTAAGTTATGGCTGGATATATGTAAATTACTTTAGCATACAATATATTTTAGGCCTAATGAGAAGTATAACCTTGCTATAGGTATCAGATGCCTCAACCTTGAGGAGTAACTGAGCAGTGGCCCTGCTCATAGAATATTATGATGGCTGCTGTGCAACCAACGATGGTGCAGGAGAACACTGTGGGCTTGGGTGGGCTGCAGGTTTTTAGAGTGTACAGATTGACTCATCAGCAGCCCCCTCCCTTGGTGTGGCAGTTTGAGTTCTGTCCAGCCCTAGTTCAGGCTCCTGATGAGACATAGCCTGGACTCCTTTGTTCCTGAGAAGATTCAGCCCAGCACAGAACTCACAGGCTGCCCAGCAGGGCTGGTTCCAGCCAAGGCCAGTGGTTGCTGGTGTTCGAGCCATGGTGCTCTTCGCCCCTGCAGGGATTGTGTACTCATCACACCAACTTGCCCTGCTAGAGAAACACAAAGAAAGGCAGCAGCAGAGAGAATGAGCAAAGACACTGTGGGGTCTTCTCCTCTGGAGATATGTAAAACCTGCCTGGATGCAATCCTGCTTCAGGGGACTGTGCTTTAGCAGGGGGTTGGACTAGATAACCTCCAGAACTCTCTTTCAACCCCAACCATTCTGTGATTCTGGGATGCTCTGACTTGTTGACTCCTCTAGAAATGCCTATTATGAGCACAGCAAAATAGTTTATATGCACTTTGGGTTTGGTTCCTTCTTCCTTTTTTTTTCAGGAAGTTTAAAGACTAGAATGGCATACATAAATTGAAGGTTTTTAAGGACTGCATGACGGCAAGATAGAGAAAGGATACAGCTGACCTAACAATACAAGAATGCTGGGGGTTTTATAAAAGATAAGGTTGTGACTTGTTCTAGGTCTCAAACACAAAGAATTCATTTTTATTGAAGTAATTTAAATTTTCCAAACAAAGTAAATTTGTCAGCCCACATGAGAACTTATTGAACAAAGTTAAATTCTTGGCTAGCGTGAGTGTGAGAGTATACAAAAAAAAAAAAAAAAAGAAAAAAAAAACCCAAAACAAGCCCCAAGCCAAGTCCAAACCAGAAACGAGAATCTGAAACAAAAAGGAAGGAGCAAAGGTCAAATTTGGAATCCATGAAAGCTGTGTTGCCAAAATCACACTAATCAACATGAGATCATCCAGTTCTGATCTCTGTAATATGGTAGTGTAATTACAAAGGATTGCTCCAGCTGCAAGAGTCAGTAGAATATATATACCATACACAAAAGAATTCTCCAGGTCAGAAAGAGATAATGGAAACAATATCACAAATAAACCAAATTTTGAGTTTTTCCTAGTCAATTAATTGATGTATATATTTGCAAACTATACTCACCATTTATATATCTTGCACCATGTTTAATAATCCTTAATCTTTTGATTAACTTCAGTTTTATCTCTCTTTGTCAATATGCATGTGGTATTTTCTAACATGTATTCTAACATATACCTCGTGAAAATTATAGAAAATGCAGCCAAACTTCATTAATATGGAAAATTGAATGCTAAAATATTCTTGGAAGTTAGCTTACTAATCTACTAAATAAACATTTATAAATGCTATAAACTTAATATGCCATGGTATTAATTGTTTTTATTTATTAATTTACAAAAAACATTAATTATTTTATGGTGAAATATATCCTCATATACTAATTTTCCTATTATGCTTCTGGTCCATATGCCTGTATGTCTGTAACAGGAAGAAAGAAACATTTAGTTGAACTCTCAAAACCCTAGTTACTATTTGATTATAATTTTTGCAAAGAGATTTATCAAGAGATGACTTTCTGTGAAAATGCTTTTTGTACAGGGTGTAGCTTTTGGAATTCACCCATTCTCCAATTCTTACTCTCAGGGACTGACAATTTTTTTCAGGAACTGAATTTTTTTAATGCAGAAACTAATGGATAGATGTGATAGTCTGCAGCCTTTGGTATTCAAAGAACGAGTGATAAAATGGAAGAATTAGAACACCTCCAAGATAATGTCAGAAACAAGACAAAGTGCCTATTTACGCATAAAACCAAAAACGCTCAGCATGGTCTCAGCCCATATCGACATTTTATTATCATCAGTTTTGTTGAAAAGTGCAAGCCTGGAACTTCCTTCACTGTTATAGGATAGTATATGAGATTATACTTCTGTAACTTTCTCGAATCTTGAGAAATGCAATATTCATAGTATGTCTGTTGTGACATCAAATGAACTATGATATTAAAGGATCTGTTTGAGGTCTATGCATATGCTAAAAAATGAAGACGAAGTCTGCAGCTGATACTGATGGCACCTTGGAAAAATTGTACGCAAATTTGTTGTTTTGTATTGGCTGAAAGAAGCAATGGACTTGTTGTTTGTGGCAAAGTCGGCTAAAGGTTGGACTTGATGATCTTTTCCAACCTAAATAATTCTGGGAAAATCCTCTTCACTATTGCATATAAACAAGTGGGCTGGTGAATGATGGCATAAAAGAAGAAAAAAAGTTTAAAATCCGATTCCTGGTCTGTAACTAACTTCGCCTATTGCAATTACAATGTGTCATTGACTAATTCATTCATCAGAGAATACTGAACACCTGTATGGTTATGGTATGTCTGTATGGTTAGGAATTGCTGTCAGAGTTAGTAGGATCTTGCAGAGGTCTCAGGGAATCTTCCAGGGAGATGGGAAAAAAGCACAGAGATACAAGGAAAATTGAAGAATATGAAAATTACGTTTTAAAAGGTCATTATGGAAAAAACTACCATTTTTTCGAGAGTATTAAGACCCCTCAAATCTATTTTTTCTTTCTCCTTTATGTACAATTCATCATGTCTCAAATTGCTATTTAAAAAGTTTCCAGTTTTAAAGTATTTTAAAACATCGCACCCCCAAAATATTTAGTATATAAATACATAGTTGAATTCAGTTTGACATTCAACCTTAACATAATTAATATTTAGCAAGCTTCTGCAGCTTTCCCAAGACCATTTACTTGAGCAAGTCTGATTTAAAGATAGAAAAATTATTAATTTTCTAATTTTCATACTCTGTTGAATATCAATTAAAATGTTCCTTATGCAAGCAATCTATAGTATGTCTTCTGTCAGACTCTAATCTTATAATAATTGTAGTTTTGTGAGATGTAAAATGGTTACTTTATACTGGAGTTTGGACTTTGGTTTGTGGGTTTTTTTTCTGACACCTTAAAATCTTAAGTTTGAAAGCTGTATTGAGCTATACTGAGTTGAGAGTACATTGCTAAAATAAATTCATTTATGTTTTGTTGTTTTTGTTTAAATATATGTTGTTTAGGGTGTATTAAATTTGTGAAAAATAATTTGCCATCAGCTTTTATTTGGTGCTTAACCATTAATGCATTATGTCATTAAATAAATGGGAATAATTTTTAGTCATGGAAAGTTTCTTCCAGTACATCTTCTTCATCTTTAGAGACTAAAAATTGCAGTTTCTGCTCTAGGGATAAGTTTAATATTGGAAAGTAACAAAACATTTTAAGCTGCTTTCAGCTGTAGAGATAAAGGGATGTGCATAACTTTTCAAAGTACCTAAAACTAGCAAAATGACATAGCTCCCATTATCCTGAAATTTTGGAAGAAGAGAAAGAAATAAGAAAAGTATTATTACATAATTGGCAGGATCATTTTGTGACTTATAGTGCATTTTGCTTTGTAGGAAATGGACAATTAGCTGGAAGTGAATATTTGTTTTTATTCTCCATTAATTTGCAGACAGAGTAATATCTCACAAAGCTGATGGTTGCCCCAGGAGAGCCCCAGCCTCAGAATCCAGGCATGAAATCCATCATCTTGATTCATTGGGAGTAGGTCTCCAAATCACCTTTCATACTAAGAGGGGTCATTGCCTTGTGGTGAGACACATGATGAGATGAAGAGGAAGAGCATCTTGGGATCAGACAATAGTCATGGGATTCCAGGCAGGACCCAAAGATGAAAAAGGGAGGGACTTAGGAGATTTGGGGAGGAGCAAGTGTGGAAGATAGGGGGATAGGGGAATAAAAAAGACTGTTAAAATATAAATGTTTGGGTAGTTGGGGCATTCGTCCATCTGTGCCTTATGCCTTATTAGTGCAATCTGAAATTCTGAACTCTTTCTGAAATCTGTGTTTTGACTGACTTTCTGTAAGAGGCATGTGGTCTTATTTAGATACTGTAAGCTACACATTTCTTTGAGCAATGTATAATTTGCCCATGTTTTCTTGGTGTTAGACCATGCATACCTCCACTTCAGGACTGCTGAATCCCACCCAAAGATAGCATAGACTTACGTTAGCTAACAACCTAAAGCCATCATACAAGATTTCTTGGAATATCCTGGAAAGGGAAGGATGCTTTCAAATTATTAATGCTAATATATTTGTTTTACTAAAAACTGTACTACATTTCTATCACATGACTTGCAGTTAGCTACATTTCTCCTAAATAGATACACAAGAATATACATGCTGCCAATAACCCAAAATACACTAAGAACTTTTGATTAAGTATTTGATGTAAAAAAGCACCATAATTTGCATCAAAAGAAACTGCAAATTAAGTTTCTTAATAAAAATTAGAAAGGTGATAAAACAGCCCTTTATCAACACTGGAAGCTGGCTAGTATTCTGATTTTCAAGAAGGGCAAGAAAGAGGACCCCAGAAACTACAGGCCTGTCAGTCTCACTTCAGTGCCTGGTAAAATCATGGAAAAGATGATTCTGTGATTTACTGGAAAACACCTGGAGGACAACACAGTCATTGGCCACAGCCAGCACAACTTCATAAGGGGAAAGTGCTGCTTGTTGAATTTCATTCTATGACAAGGTAACCCACCCTCATCAAGCAAAACCAGTAGATGCAATATTTTTGGACTTCAACAAAGCTTTTGATACTGTCTCTCAGAGTATCCTACTGGACAAAATGTCCTAAACACATCATGGGATGGGTGAGCAACTGGCTTATGGGTCAGGCACAATGGGGTGACATCAGACTGGGGACCTGTCACTGTGGGGTTCCACAGGGCTTCATCCTCGGCCCTGTGCTCTTCAACATTTTAGTAAATGACCTGGAGGCAGGACTTGAAGGAATACTAAGTTTGTTGACAACACCAAATTGGAAGGAGCTGTCAACTCACTTGAGAGCAGAGAGGCCCAGCAGAGACACCATGCAAAATTAAAGAGATGGGCAATCACCAACTGTATGAAGTTTAACAGAAGCAAGTGCCAGATTCTGCATCTAGGATGGGGGAACGTTGGTTGTGTGTGTAGAGTGGGGAATGAGAGGCTGGAAAACAATGCTGTGGAAAGGGATTTTGGGGGTCTTGTTAATGGCAAGTTGAAATGAGCCAGCAGTGCCCTGGCAGCCAGGAGGACCAGTCCTGTCCTGGGGTGCATCAGGCACAGCATCACCAGCCAGGCAAGGGAAAGGATTGTCCTGCTCTGCTCTGCATTGGGGTGACCTCACCTCAAGTCCTGTGTGCAGTGTTGGGCACCACAATATAAAAAAGACATGAAGCTACTAGAGAACACCCAAAGGAGGGCAACAAAGATCATGAAGGGTCTTGAGAGGAAATATAGAGTGACTGAGGTCGCTTGGTCTGTTCGGCCTGGAGGAGACTGAGGGGAGACCTCATTGCAGACTACAACTTCCTCATGTGAGGAAGTGGAGGGACAGGTATGAATATTTTCACTCTCTGTACCAGTGACAGGACCCAAGGGAATGGCCTGAAGTTGTGTCAGGGAGGATTAAGTTGGATATTTGACAAAGGTTTTTCACCCAGAGGGTGTGTGGGCACTGGAACAGCTCCCCAGGGAAGTGGTCACAGCACCAAGACTGATAGAGTTCGAGAAGTGTTTGGACAACGCTGTCAGGCATGTGGTGTGACTTTTGGGCATGTCCTGTGCAGTGCCAGGAATTCATCTTAATGATCCTGATGGGTCCCTTTCAGCTTGGTATATTCTGTGATTCTATGATTTGAATACTGTGGAAACAATATTAGCTTCAAAGTTTTGAATACCATTTTCAACTACTCCTTTGAATTTTTGGGTTTTTTCAAGTTAAAAAATGAGATATAATGTCTTGGGAGGCATATAATTTAATATTTCTAAAAGTAAATCTAGTCACTTAGTATCTACTAATTCTGAAACATATTTTAGCATTTTACAAAGGACCACAGTTCTGCACAGAAAAGATTTATCAAGCATTGGAGAAGAAGATTCATAAGTTATAAGGAAGAGGGAATGTATTTTGGGGCAATGTGGTTTTGTAATTCAGTCTTTAAGAATAATTAAGCTGGTGCTTAATTATAATGCAATATAAGCTATAGTATTCTCAGTACTACATAAACACTTTAAAATCACTTTTCTTGCAACAGAAGTTAATTGCACCATTGCTGTGGATGAATTCCAGAATATTTAAACAATGCAATATCCATGATCAGGCTGACTATCTGTTAAAAATGCTTCCCCACCTCTTTTCAGGACTTTCAGAAGGTCTGTTCCTATGTTTAACAGTCACCCTCCTTCATCTCAAGGAAGATTGCAAACTATTTTTAAAACCACTTTGAGCCACTGAGCAACGAATCAGTATAACTGCATCAGCTCAGAAAGTATAATTCTTTAAAATTGTGATGCTAAAGTCTTTCCTGGGTAAGGCAGTAATGTCCAGCCGCTGCTGGGTTGGTTTGCCTTCTGGTGTTCTGCTAAAACTGTGCAGCCCTCAGTCTTATGGCTAGATCACATGAAGTTATTTGGGTATAGGAGAATAAGATGAAAATCTAAGATGAAAATCTAAAAATTTCTCTCTTCTTCCATGATCCTTTCTTGCCTCCCTCCCTCCTAATGTTCTGATCACTTTGATAGTCTACCATTGGAAATAAAATACAGATTTTAATAATATCCCTACTTCATATTAAATGGAAGCTCCGAGTACAAAATGAAATCCTATCAAGTCAACTGCACTTCATGAGATTCCCAAGTTTTTTGAACGGAAGATATCTGCAGTGTCAAGAAATGTGATGCTGCCTTCAATCAAAATCTGCCCAGCCTTTCAGATGCTTATGTCACAAGCTTTCTTTTGTCCTTTGAAGAGATTTTCTGAAGGTCATTTAAGAACTATAAAAACTGGAACATCTTCATTATAGTCTTGTTGCTGTTGAGCCGCTAGCAGAGAGAAAAGACCCTCCAGAAGTTGTGTGGATCAAAGAGACTTATTTTTTTATTTTTCCAACTTATATAGACTTTTCAAAGGTCACTCAGATTGGTCAGTCTGAAACCTCCCCCTAAGCCTATTGGCCAGGCCCGAACTGCGCACATCTCGAGAAACTGTTTTAATAACATCCAAACTTTATCTTTGTTTATAAAAACACAAGAAAATTCTCACGGGAAAGGTCTGTGCTAGCCACATAGTCTGATTCATTATATTGAAGAATCTGGTTTCTCTGAAGTAAGAAAAGCATTTGTCTTATCTTTTCAGCACAATATTAATATTTCAGTAAAATTTATTGCTGCTGTTCTTTCAAAATAGTAGTTTTTCCATCAGTGGAACTGAATTCACAGTTTTTAAGCTACAGTAAGAATCAAAGTTCAGAGCAGTTATTGTCGCTGAAGTGAAGGAGTCTCTGTCATCCATTCACCTCTTATTACTGCCTTCTTGTGGGCAATGGGAGGTGTCAGTAGGGCCTTTACAGCAGCTTCAGTATAGAGAAAATAACTGATGGAATCCAACGATTATCCTCATTGGATACATGTATATAATTTACTTTTATCACAGAGTGCATATGAGTCACGCTCATGGTGTGAAGAAATATGTACAAAGAGAGCAGTCTATTAATTGCTGCAAAACCTGTTTGCTAAAAAAAATACTTTGGGTTATCATGCAAATTAATGTGTCTTTCTGCTGAAAATTGTTTTAAAAAAAACAAACAAAAAAAAAACCCAAAACCCCAAAACCCCTCAAAATAGAAAACAGAAAGAAGCACTTTAATTTAAATGAGTATCTCAATGTAAAAGTATACACAATTTAAGTTACATAACATGGGTTCATAGCAAATGGTATTTGTTCAGCTATCCGTCAAGATATGCAAGAAGATTTGTTGTGTCTGTAATACAGAGACAGCAAGAACATCTAGGCTAAAATGATGGTTGTTTTCTGTGGATGAATGAGTCTAAGAGCAAAGCAGAAACACATTTTGGAAAAGAAGCTGGAAGCATAGAGTGTGGGCCTTGCAGAGTAATTCAGGACAATCATGTGGTTGAATTAACTCTGTGAGACAGTGGCTGGAGGGGATTTTTGAATGAGAGCAGAGTAGGAGTGTTGGTTGAATGCAGTGGCACAATCAATGGGAAATCCAAAATATGTCCTGCTGTTGAAACTGTAAATTATTTGATAACTTTTCTTTATGTACATATTTTCAAGCATGATTTTTCCTAGACTATGGCTTTAGCTAAACCATGATTTCTCAACTTTTTTTTCACTAAAGCTATCTGAGCTATTGTTGACATGTCACAAAAGCCAAGATATATTACAGCCAGTTCTCCTTTCTTTTTCCATGAGACCCTGTATTCTGTCATGGATAAGAATTAAGTCGGTGTGAAGGTTTTTCTCTACGCAGCCTAGGTTGGCACTTGCTCATTTCCTTTGTACTTTTCAAGATCTTACAAATGTCTTTATTGTTTGCCAGTATTTTATAGTTCTGAATTGAGATGGCTAATCAACAATAATTTGGCCTCTCCTTATTCTGCCCTGCTTTCAAGAGCTCTCAGATGTTTTTCACTTTTCTCCTTTTTTTGGGGAGTGTCACCCATCTTCTATTCATTTTGTTCAACCACAACTACTAACAATGCTGAGGTTGCTTCAGGGCAAGTCTTTCAGGATTTGCTTGCAGTGTAAGTGTAATATAAAGCATTCATATTTGCTTCTAAGTGCCTTACCTACTTCAGGCACATCTTTGAGGTCCAGCTGATTGAAAACATCTAATTTTTCTCAGTATCCTTTAAACTGTTCTTTTTTGAATTCTCATTTGAGCACTTATCCCTTGATTGTGAATTTTGCCACAGCTTATTAGCTTTCTCTCCCCACAGTTTCACTGAGAATTATTTCAGATCAGATTAGCTATTCAGAAGAGGTGGTTTGTGTTTGTTTTCAGTTTCTGTGCATCAGTGGCAGAGTTTGGCTCAGAACAGCCCAAGTGCCGACGTGGGAAATTACCATTTTATCAGAGGACACGAAACGACTGCCCTCAAGTGGCAACATTTCGGTAATACCACTTGTGGTACGTTTGTGTCTTTGCGCCAAACAAATTTTTATTAGTAGTGAGGATCAGAGGATTTACATTGAAGCATCAGTCAGAGTCTGACAGCTAAGCTTCTGTTTCAAAGATTGCCAAAGAAGCATGCAGTAATGGGCAGGTTCTCTGTAAAAGCTGCTGTTTCTCACTCAGACAGGGTTTCTTGGTGTTTTTCTGTGCTTTTTTGTTTACTTTTATACAATTTATTGAGTCCTTTTAAAATTAATGATGAATGAAATTATTAAGTACTGTAACAAAACCTCTAAGACTGATTAATAAATAAATATCAGTACGAAATAGGTCTTCCAAAAATGTGAATACTGATTGTCACTGGAAATTTAGAGCAAGGGAACAACATTAAAATCTTATAATCTTTTCAATCAGTTTTTTTTTCTACTAAGTAGAAAGCAAAAGCTTTATGCTGTTGAAAAGAAAATAATCTAACTGTAGCTGCACTTCAGCCCCATTCTCAGAGTCAGAGCACTTCATACAGGCAAATTTGAAACACTGAAAAGCAAGGGAACAAATAGCCACGGAGAAACTTTTAAATTGTATTCCTCTATGGCTTCTTCATCCCTTCATTTTGGACCTTCTGTGACCCACCATTAAGCTATGATCCACAGTTAATAGCAAAGAGAACAGAAAATTCTGGCGGGGCACTTTGGGAGGCGGGGATTTACACTGGTTCTGAAAAGTCAGGAGAGCAGCACTTGTGGTAGTGATAAAGTGTGTCCTCATGAGGTGAGATATTAATAATGCATACTGATGGGTAACTTCATTTTTAATTGCCTTTCTTCTTGTCCTTTGGAATGAGGTGTTTTGTTTATGCGTGTGTGGGAGTGAAGTTGGGAGGTAAAGTCATAAATTTTTTATTGTAAGGACTTGTTTAGGATGAGGACTGTATGTTACTAAATATTAAATATTCCTTATTTGGAAAAATTATGCATCTGAGGTAATATTAGGAATGTATAGGCAGAGTGCTTTAGCTATACCATCCTAGATGAGCAACATTTTGCTCCAAATGAGCAACATTTTGACCACATGCATGAAATACATATTTATTTTCTGTCTATTCAAATGTCAAGTTACAAGTGTGGATAACATTTTCTAGTAACTGGAGTTTTCCCTTGTAACTCTACAAACCAAGCAGGCAAATACTGTTCAGTTACCGAATCTGCTATCACTGCCTTATTTTTCTTGGGCACAAATGGTTTTGGGGCACAAACAGTTTTGCATAGTAGTTGCTTTTTCTATCTCCTTTTCTGACAATTATTTTTTCTGCTGGACATTCAGTCACATCTCATCAATCTAGAGCACCTGGCACTTTCTAGAGGCGAAGCTGCTCGAAGTTATGTTGCATGAGATGATGGAAGGGAATTTCCCATGGGGAGGTGAAGGGTGACTGTGTCTGCCTGTAATACCTTGAACACAACTCTGAGTTAGCCAATCCTGCACAGTGGTTTGACTGCATAATATCTACCCACAGTCACTCTAAGGAAGTTTTTTTAACTGATTAGGAGCCTGCTTCAAAGTAAATTAAAATGACAGAGGGAAGAGATTTATATGGAGGCAGAAAATATAAGGTAACTGATGTGTGGTTATTTACCTCTAGTACCTTCCTAGTTACTTAATCAGAGGCAATACTTGGATCTTCAGCCCCTGAAAGACCATGCCATATTCATGTGAAATTAGACAGAATCTGGAAAATGCAAAGGGCAGTCTTCTCAAATAGATGGAAATTGATTTAGGATGATATTATACCATTGTATTCAGGAAAATCGATCCACAGCTAATTTTAACTTTTGAAGATAACATTTTCTGCCTCTTAGATAAGATTATTTGAATGCTAGGGGTCTAGTTATAAATAGGTGTGAAGGACAAAAGGTGGAATTCATAATGGTTATAGACATCTAAAAATTACTCCAACAGCCCTCCATAATAAGTAACATTAATATTAATCATATCCATAATTAATTCTAATAGCTGTATATTGACTTGGACTGTAAACCTTTATATTCTTTCTGGAAGCTGAAAAAAGTCGTGTTAATTCTCATTTCTACACCTTGCAAGTCATGACATATTTGTTTTATGATTTGGTTTGAAGTCAGAGATAAATGCTGTCCATTCTGGGTGATGTTAAGGGTAGTTTTGGGACAAAAATGTGATGTTTCAGAACAAGACAGAAAAAATACATTTATCCATTTTGAATTGAAGGGAAAAAATAAAGGGTTTTTTTATGTCTTCAGAATCCTAGAATGATTGAAGTAGTCTTGGCTGAGATGGATTCATTCGCATGCTCCTATTTGAGCAGTACAGCACAATGTTAAAACCAGTTTTTCATAATGCTAATTATTGCTTCATTTTTTTTTTTGAGTGTTTGTGCATGTGTTCATGTATTATTATAAAAAATATAATACTGTAATGATAAAATGTTGGCTGTGTAAAATGTGAGTTGACCACATGGGCTGTCAAAGTTAGGATGATCTTGCCATAGAAGTAATGACTGCCAAAGAGCCTGTCTTCTACCGAGTCAAATCTTAAAAAGGAACACAAATTCAAAATAAAGCATTCTAAATCTAACTGGCTTTCTCTAAATTGTCCGGAGACAATCAATATGCATGAAATTTGATATATGTGGAAAATTATATCTTTATAAAGAAGTCGGAGATGCATTTAAGTGTCCATATCATTTTCTCACAATACTCTGTTCAAAAACACATTGGGCCAAATGCATTTGCCTTTCTCTCATGAGAATTTCAATTACATTCCATGAAACTAAGTGCAAAAACAAACTGAACAATCTGGGGCCTAATATATTTTTCTACTTGCATCAAAGTGAAAACAAAAAAGCTTTTTAGCTTTTTTTTTTTTTTTATTTGCATTTCATGACTTTGGATCATTTCATTTCTGAATGTTCATGCTGAATTAATTACAACCTTTTTCATGATATGTCCTTGGAAGAAAAGACTATAAATTATGAATAAGCTTCTAACATACCAGAGCAGGAAAGTGCCTATACACATCACAATGCTAGCATCAGGATGCTGCATCCAATTCTGTCTTCTGCATGAGAAAAAGTATCCTTCATGTAAAAACTAAGACCACAGTGGTAATATATACGATAGATTTTCCTGATCTATCTTTCCCAAATTCTGATAATCTTATTTTCTTCAAGCCAGGAGAGCTGTCAAGATCAGTATGTTATAAAAAACACCTTATTGGGAAATAAACTATGGCTGTATGGTGTGTATTATTCAGGAATTCTGGTAATGTGATGTATTAAATGAGGCAGTAATCTTAAGTAATGGTAGTTTTCGGAGGTAATTTGAAGAACTGAAAAAATATTCAACGAAACTGGGGAAAAAAGATAGTATGCAGCAAAAGCTATGATAAAATTCCGAAGGAGTGGATGGGTACACATGAATGCCATGCAACTATTTTCTTCTGAAAAATAATTTTGGTTTTCTCTGTAGTTCTGAGGAGAAGATTTGCCCTTAATTTTCTTCCATTAGAATATCTAAATATTGCTTTTCATAGTGCTGGGGTGTATTTGCTAACCCTGTTATGACATGGGGTTCAGAACTAGAAGTTAAAATGATCCAACTAGATCTTTTGAGACATTTTTTACAAATGAAAAACCTATTTTTGAGTCCTGTCTTAAGCTGTGTAGTAAAAAAGAAGAGCTTTTCCCTAGATCAGGTTGCTCAGAGGTGCATCCAACCTGGCCTTGAATACCCATGAGCATGGGGCATCCACAACTCCTTTGGGCAACCTGTTCCATTGCCTCACCACCCTCACATTAAAGAATTTCTTCCTCATTTAGAAACCTACTCTTAATTTAAAGCCATTCCCCTCCTCCCTGTCACTACATGCCATTGCAAAAAGTCCCTCTTCATCTTTCTTGTAGGCTCCCTTCAGGTACTGGAAGGCCACAATTAGGTCACCCAGAACCCTTCTCTTTTCCAGGCTTTCAGCCTTTTGTCTCAGCATTTCCTCATGGGAAGGGTCCCTCTAATCATTTCAGTGTCACCTGTCTGGACTCACTCCAACAGGTCCATGTCGTCCCTGTGCTGGGACCCCAGAGCTGATGCAGCACTGCAGATGAGGTCTCACCAGAGCAGAGCAGAGGGGCAGAATCCCCTCCCTCGCCCTCCTGGCCACACTGCTTTGGATGCAGCCCAGGATACATTTGGGCTTTCTGGGCTGTGAGTGCACATTGCCAGGTCATGTCCAGCCTCTCATCAACCAGCACCCTCATGTCCTTATCAGCAGGGCAGCTTTTGTTCTGTTCATCCAATAGCCTGTGTTGGTACCGGGGGTTGCCCCAGCCCAGGAGCAAGGGCTGCAGAAACATGAGGCAGCAGAGAATGAGGAAGGCAGGGGCACATTTGAGTGAGCAGAAGTTGAGAAATTTGAAGATACTGACTCTTTTCTTTAAAGCGGAACTTCCAAACAGACACCTTGTGTGTGGGTACATGTGTGTGAGTATGCTGGGTTTTAGTTACAAAGCATTGCATGACTAATTAATAGAATGAGCAACTTCTTTGAACATAATTTAAAATGCTACCCTTCCCAATGAAAAAAACTTATGTTTCCCTGTCCAATCCCTCAAATTAGTGTGTACTTTAGCTGCTGAAATTAAATGAATACACTACAATGATGTTAAAATTAAAAATTCTTTTCTTTGTTACTTTATTACTAAGAAATATGAAAATTTAGAAAATTAAAAGTTATTTAGGTAGTTTTGTATCTTTCTCTTTTCATTTCCTGTGGCAAATGAAAAGCTTGGGAAATGAAAACAGGCCAAAAAAAGGTTTCTATTGAGAATCATAATTCAAAATTTTTACTGTTCCATTCTAGATGCCAAAGTTACTTCTACGATGCAGAATAGGTATCAGACACCTGTGATGATATTCATAACACCTGCTGCCTCTGAGCAAGAGGTCAGCTAACCCAGTCAGTTGGGAATTTGCAGAGAAGCAGCACACAAGTGTCTCCATAGGGTAGCAGTTAGACTAGGATTCACACATTTGGCTTAAATTCCTCCAGCTTTCTTATTCAGGAGGGAAGAGCAGCTGAAGATTTCACTCTCTCTATAACAGCTTAAGGAAGTTACATTCAATTTCTTTTTGTTAGTGGACACTTAAATAATTTAAGTGTATAACAAAATAATAAATTATTTTATTCAAATAATTTAAATAATTAGAGGTGTGAGACCTACAACATAAGTAAGTGGTTTGGTCTGTAGTTTGCTCTATAAATGCCCATTATTCCTAGTCATACTTTTTTGAATTATTAAGAAGGATTCACAGGTCTTCCAGACTGGAAACCACAGGAAAGAGTTAGAGTCTTCCCTCAGGGAGGGAGATGTTTCAGCTATATCTGCATCCTATGTGAAGACTACATTTGAGTTCAGTCTCTGCTCTGGAAACTTGACTGCTGCTGCTTTCACAGGCAGACATTTATCTCAACTGGGTTGAATCAAGTTTATTAGAATCTTTATTTGGCTACCTGTACAAAGGTATTCACTGCTCTGAGGCACACGGGGGAGTCAAGGCATCTGCATGGACTGGCAGTGATGACAGGATCTGCGGAAGCTCCAGGTCTTCCGGAGAGGCACCTAAGATGCAAGTGAGGCATCTGAAGGCATCTCAAAGGGCTGATAGAGACCTCTGTCTGGCTCTCCAGATGGTCTCAATGGTCTACAAGGTCTTCTTGTGTTTCATTTCAAACCATACATATGAAAACTAGTTGTGGACTAGAAGACTGAAATGTAGTTTTTTTATAGGTAATTGTCTGCATGAGTCCTTGATACCAATAGAACTTTCTGAGATTTAGGGCATGATTCTGTTGCTGAAATGTAGGTCCCATGTAGACCTTTTGATTCAGCTACAGGTTCTCTGTAGATTTGTGTTCTATTTGACATTATCATGAAGGTGTTTCAGAAATCCTGTGGTGTCTGAAAAGCAACTCCCTACTTATTTTTAGGGTTTGAATTGAGATTCTTTTTCCATATTGTTAATGGAACCTGAAAAGTGACTGTCCCCAAAGTAGGTGCTTGCATATAGGCAACAGCAGTGAGTAACCTTGTCTTTGTTTTGAACTGAATGTTCTTTCTTGTGATCTGTGTGGAATGTACTCCTTCTATTATCTTTTTACTGTCTGTGCTTTTAAAAATTAGAATGGGATGTGAAGTAGGAGTAGGGTAAATCTTGTTCTACATCTTTTCATCTCACTTCTTGCAGATATTCTGGGGGCTTATTAGATGGGGAAAACATCAGATGTAGTGTCTGGATCATCTCTAAGGATGTGGCAGATTGGTGCCCCTAATGATTCAGGGTGAAGGGAAATAACTCTACAAACCACACTGCCAGCCCCTGAGTCTGCATACTACCTTCCTTATTTTCCTACTTATCTTCACCTTCATCTCAGAGGTGCAGTTTCCATGGAAAAGTTTTACATATATTTTTGGGTTGAAGAGGCCCAAATCTTCTTCAAGAGATTACCCTGCACACCAGGGAATCCTATTTGCTGAGGGTGAAAGAATCCCTCTTCTGTTGAACTTCAACATATGGATCCATAACATGGTGATGGGAGCATCTGAGTGGGAAGGAAGACCTGAGTTCTTCACTCTGCTCCCCACTTCCTAAAATTTTTGGTAAACAGGCCCCAATTACAATAGGAAAACAAGCTTTCTCCTTCTTTCTTGTCTGCCATTTCCCTGTCATTCCTTCCTGCACAATCCATACTCCACCCTCACTGCATACCCCTACCTGGTGGGAGAGCAGTGCTCCTGGAAAGTGGATCTTTATCACTTTGTGGAGGAAGGAGGCTGAGAACTCCAGTTCCTATTTTTGGGGAATGCATTAACTGCTTGGATATGATATGAAAGCTGAGACCTTCAATCCAGTTCCCTCATCCAAAAAGCCATGACTGCTGCTGTGCTTTGTGCTCATCTTAATGCTTTCAATATGTATTAAATATTTACTGTGAACTTCTGTTTGGGTCCCTTGGGTTGCTAATATAGTTACAGGTATATTCTGGGCCCCACGTGACACTGATACATTTAATAGACGCTGAAACTACTTAAGTTTAATTTGCAAGAACGGGAAAGGAATTCATATTAATGAAGCCATACCTAATTCATATAATCTTCAATACCATTATTATTATCCCTCACACTCTGTAATTTCTGAAACTCTTATACATAGTGGCAAATAAAAAGAGAAAAAAGTCAGTGTGAATTCTGATGCTTTGGCAAACCATTTGTAAGTAATTTAGAATAAAAATAGTGTTTTCTCTCTTGCTGACTTTATGAATTCTTAAATCTCTAAGTTTCTAAAACATATGTAAGATAGGTGCTTATGAAGGCTCTTAATTTTAAAAACATTTGATAGCAAAAATACTTGTGTGATTTTACTGCATTTGGGTTCTCTGGCCTCATGGTGGCACAGTTGGTTAAGGAATCATTTGTTCCTGCAGTCACGAGTCGTTCCCTGAGTTCTCAGGAGAGGCGCAGATGTGTGCTGGAAAGCAATCCTGCCTGCTTCTTTCTCTATACAGAAAAGAACATTTTTCTGAGTCAGATGCTTTTTAGTTCAGAAAAAGGCTGTGAAGCATTAGCTTTGAAAATAGAAGTGCAATGCCAGCCTAAGAAAGCAGCAGCAAACCCATCTGGTTTTGCTTTTTTTCTCAAGGATGCTGTTTGAAAAAAGCTCGGTGAATATATTAGTTAGGCAGCTAATATTTGCACTGGTTCATGGACTTGTGTTTTGATCTATTGTTACTTGTAGGATTTCTGAAACAATAAATAGGCAAGATATTTAGTAAGCACCAATGATGCTCTGTTGGCTGTCTCATGTTTTGCAACATACTGACTTTTGCCAAAACTTGACTTTGTGTCTGCCCTGGGAAAACACAGGTCAAAGCCTTGTTGTGTTACAGTCAAAGCCAAACCCCTCGCTGATTGTGTGTGATTAATGCATTATCTTGAAATATTTTCTGTATGTTTCAAGACTTAATTCTTTGGAACATTTATCTCAAATTATTAAATAACATTTAACTTCACTTTTGAAAATGGTTTTTAAAGTACCACACAGTTAATATAAATTTTAATAAGATTTCCTGTTTTATTTAACTGTGAATTTCACTGTTTGCACAGATAAATGCTGACACAGTTATTCAAGTTTCTTTTCTTTCCTGACTTATATAAATTCCATCCTGGCAACCATGGAAGTTTTCCTGTGATGAATATTGTTGAAAAAAAGTGAGACCAGCTACTCCTCACTGGCATTGTCTGGGAGCAGCTATCCTTTAAAAAGGATCCTTTTGTATGATTAAGATTTTAATATTAAAAAAACCCTCCAAAAACAAGTGAGTAATGTTTGTGAGACCAGAACTTCAACTGAAAACAGATTTTTTAAAAAAAATTTCACCTGCATTGGTTTTCTATTGATCTTTTACCATGCATCTACAAAAATTCCAGGAGAAAGAAGAAATACAGACACCTGGCAGAGAAAAACCAAGGGTTGTTCTTCCTGATGGGCAGCTCTGAATTATCTTAAAGAGTCCAAACTGATCTCACAGAGTTTCATAGACTCTTTTTTTTCCTTTTTTATGAGTGAGTCACTTACTTAAAAGATTTTTGCTTGGTTGCTGCCAGGGAGACGGTTTTGCTCTGAGAACTGTAACAAGAAAAGCTGGTATGTTTTTATCCCCAAGGAGAGAAAGAGTTAGTAGAAGGGGAGAATAGGAAGGACATTTTATTGAAAAGACCCCAATTTTCAAAAGAGGGAAGCAATCTTGTGTTTTTGTAGTAGATGGGAAAGCTGAGATTTGGATTGAGAGTGCCTCAGGGACTTGTTTTTCAGTAGTTTCACAAAAATAATTTTTTTATTCCTCTGCATCATAATGCACATGTAAACTATTTTTTTCTGAACCAGATTTTCTGTGTTCAGACTCAATATGTGCGTATGAAGGTAGATGCATAAAAATACAAAGTTTTGAGAAGAATGCTTTTCTTTACATGCCACACATGACAGTGCATATAGACTTGGAGTTATTTCACAAAGATGTATTTTGCTCAGATCAGTACATTTTTCTTTTCAAAGCAAATAACCAATAAACTACTTTTTGTTTATTCTTTTTCTTTTCTGTTGGGCAGGGAGGAGTCTCTGTCTTCCACTGGAAACCTATACGACAAGAACAATAAATTTTGCTATGGAACGATTATGCTATGGAGCATCATACTCAGCTGTTCCCCATTGTTATGTGTCATGCCACCACCCCTGCTTAAAGGACCACGTTCTGCTCTTCCATGGGACATCCACCTCCTTCAGGTCAAGCACAAGTGCAGTGGAATGTATAGAAAGATCCTCACTGAAATGAGAGCAGGCTCGTGACCAGACTGTCCCACTATCTACTAGACACTAGCAAGGCCAAGAATGTTGAATTGTGCTGAAGTGCCTGGAGAAGGGCTTTGGCTGCGTGCAGTAAATAAACTATGTGGGTCAAATGCAGTATTGAGCAGCTTGTGTTCCCTGAGCACAGTACACCCTGGCCCTGAGCGAGAAAGCACAAAGCTTTTGTTTTAGTAAGAAGAATAGGTAGTTATGTACCTCGAAAGACAGCACTCACATACAGAAAGGGCAGAGTTAAGGTTATCTGGTACTTTAGTTGTGAGTGCTTCCTTTTGCAAACTTAATGCTTTTAAAATTTCTTTGCTATTTGGAAGCTTTGTAAAGACCTTCTTTGTCATGCTATCAAAAGTTATTGTGACCTCATTTAAAATACACTGAACATCTTGAGTAGTTATCTTGGAGCATCTTGACTTGTAAAAGAGGATGAGCTTTATAAATAAAAGGGTAAATTATTAATGTTGTGTCATATGAGTCTAGACACTGGTGTTTGAGTAGGACACTGCCACAGCAATAAAATTTCATCAGAATCAGAAGATCTAGGGATCACAGTAGCAATGTTTTTAGCTCCATTCCTGAGCAGGAGAAAAGTGTTCTGTCTCCCCTCTAAATTATTAAATTCTTGATCTGTGGATATTTTTTCAGGCATTTGCTGCATCTGGAAGAACCATCTTTTGTAGGACAAGAACCACCTTTTGTAATATAAGTAAAATTGGAAAGTTGTGGAACTGTATCTTAATAACTCAGCTTTTCATGGCAACCTATAATTAAGATTTCCACTGGGAATGTTTGGAATGAACCTTTATTCTCATAGAATGTTAGAAAATATTAAATGAGATTATTTCCAAGCAAGAGATACTGAATTTCAGTGAGACAAACACAAAAGCAATTTTTTCCCAGGAAAAATATCCCTAAATATGGATGTATGAGAACCATCATCCAATGTAACATTTGGGAATTGCTTGCTTATGGTTTCCTTTCTGATTCTAGGTGGCAAAAAAAAAAAAAAAAAGCCTGATCTCATTTTGTTTTAAAATGAGTATTTTTATATAAAGCAGGTATTCTATTCCATTAAATCCCTAGGCATTGTGCAAAAATGACAGCAAAGGTGTGGCTATTGGTCCATTTCCAGGCAAATCTTGTATTGGCTGATATTCACTAAACTAATATAAAGCCTTTAAAAATAGGATACAGAATGTAAAATGTTCAATCAAAACATGTATAGAACATTCTTCCTAATGCTCACAACTGTCATTACATCTCAGTTATTTGGATTTGCAGACAGGAGGGAATCTTCTGAAAGAAACATATTTCAGCACCAAAAATTGAAGGGAAATAAAAACTAAATAATAATAATAATAACAACAACAACAATGACAATAATAATAATAAACTCTAGGTTTTGGAAAAGAGGCATTTTTAAATGCATTCTATTTCAGTTTTATTTTCATGTCTTTCCTTTAACTAAATTAATTTCTACATGCTGTTGCAGAGAAATAATGTCACTGAAATCCAGGCAGTCCTTCCTTATCAGTCAACAGCTGTCCCCAGATGCAGCATTTTAATTTTGAAAGGAATATAAGAGCAATACATTTTCACTGACAACCATGCAGCAAACAACCCTCATTCTGTAATAACTTGTCTACAGTGTTTCTATTCATAGTGGCTTTCTGCCTATTTCATGTAACTGAATTTTATATTCACCTTTTTTACATTGTTTAAAGAGAAGGTTGTCCATTTCTGTTTATAATTTAAAAGCTCATTATTTTTGCTGGCTCCTTTTCTCTTCAGTACGGCTTCTTGTTTGATGTGTTCCTGTTGTCCTACCAGCAGGAATTCCATTGTAACCAGACTGCTGTGCTCAGTGTTCCTGCTGTTTTCCATTTTAATTGCTATTATTATGTTTGCCCCTCTAGTATAAGACTTGGTAAATAAAGTAGTTACTGTACACCTTAATCTTTGCAAATATATAAACTGTAATAAAAATTCTGCTTATAAACTCTTTCATAGATTTATAAGATCTCTTCAGAGCAAACTGTAGATCCTTTAAAACTCAGAATAATAAGACATATTCAGTTTGTTCATAAGAACTTCCATCTCTTTTAACAAAATACTGTAAATCAATTAAAGTTATAGGAGTGTTTTCCAGAGGAAGTTATCATGATTATTATTAAAGATTCTTTAACTGTCATTACTTGTCATTCATGCACTGATATAAATGCAATTGGTGTTTCTAATCCTTTGTATATCAAATTCTCAGGAAGACATCTCATTAGCAAAGATAATACTGCTGGCTATGTCTTTACAGTAAACTGTAAGGAATTTCAGTTAAATAATATCCAAATTAGTAAGATATTATCTCCAATATTTCTTTATGTTAGAATATACTTGGAAGAGAAAGACTTTTCTGCATAGCTGCAACTAAATTTAATTCTGTTTTTTTGGGCCTGAAATAAAGAATATTATTGAAAACTAGATCCCTCAGCCCCTATCTTGTATCTCCAAAACTAGAGAAAGCATTAAGGGTGAGCCAGAACTGTCACTGTAAAAGCCAGCTGGGAATTTGCCCAAATGTCAGGTCATGATTTGACTTAGCCCAGTGTAGATTGGTACCAGACATAAAATTTGGGTCAAAATTCAATTTCTCTCCAAGGCCCTGATGTGTTTCCAGTCAAGTTTTCCTATTTATATTACAGTCACTTTTCTGAGTTTAATGGTGAAATCCGTATCAAGAATAACACTAGGAATACAGGCTGTTGGATTATTCATGTCTGTGGAATTTGGGAATTCCTGCTGTCATGTCACCATGACACCACTGGTAAACCAATGTACCTGATTGATTTTGTGTAATTAATCTGATTATGGATTTCATGTTTCAAAGCATTCAAGATTTGGATGAAAGAGAGTATGCCAGACAAAGGGAGAATTCCTTGTAAATGCGTCTGTCTCATTCTAGAGAACGGATCCAGGGCTGCAAAAAGAGTCTAAGAATCAGGGGTTGGTTCATCTAGTTTTTCTGGGTTCTGACTCTTGCTGTGCTGAAGCAGCCATAAGACTGAAGTTAAGATTTTCATGAAGATTTTCAGTTTCACAGCATAAGGATTTATCTTCTTATTCCAAATTGTTTGAAAATATTGTACACAGGGATTATTATTTTGAAAGTACTTGAATTTCTGTGCTTGATTTTTTTTCTTCTGTTTACAGCCCATGCAGGCAATGATGGATATTTGTGGAATATTTTCCTGAAAACATCATGAGAAATTTGAGGCTGCAAGTGCTCAGCTAATTACATACTGCTTCCAGTGTTCCCTGTAATTAAATACACTAGAATGATTCAGTCCTGAAATGCTGGGCTTAGGTTTAAAATGCTTTATCTCATCACATTTTAAACCTGCTTTTTTTCTTACCTTTCTCTTTGTGCAATTGTATGTGCAGAATGCATGAATGCAGAGACATCTGATTTAAGCAGAGATGCAGTCACTGAATTTAAGGGTTATATTAAGCTACCCAGTGGAAAAGGACCTGGGGATGCTGGTCAACAGTTTGTTGAACGCAGGCCAATGTGTGCCCAGGTGGCCAAGAAGACCAGTGGCATCCTCGCTTGGATCAGCAATAGTGTGGCCAGCAGGACCACTGCAGTGATCGTCACCCCATACTCGGCACTGCTGAGGCCTCACCTTGAATCTTGTGCTCAGTTTTGGACCTCTCACTACAAGAAAGACAATGAATTGCTGGGATGAGTCCAGAAAAGGGCAATGGAGCTTGGGAAGGGTCCAGAGAGTAAATCATGTGAGGAGAGACAGAAGGAGCTGGGGGTGTTTAGCCTGGAGAAAAGGCTCAGAGGGGACTTTCTCACTCTCTACAATGACCTGAAAGGAGGTTGTAGCAAGATCAGGGCCAGTGTCTTCTCATAAGTTATAAGTGAGGAAATGGCCTAAAACTGTGGCAGGGGAGATATAGATTGGATATTAAGAAAAATTTCTTCGCTGAAGGAGTGGACATGCATCGGAACAGTCTGCCCAGTGAATCAGCTGAGTCACCATCCCTGGAGGTGTTTAGAAGACATGTAGATGTGGTACTTAGGACCATGGTTTAGTGGTGAATTTGGCAGTGCTTAATGGTTGGACTCAATGATCTTAGAGTGCTTTTCCAATCTAAATGATTTTTTGATTGTGTATGCATGAATATGGCTGATCAGTCATTCATATGAGTGGTTCTCCATTAATTTACAAATTTGTAATAATCCTATGTGCAGATTAAACACATATAACAGACAGTGAATACTACAGTTGGGCTGCAACTGAAATGGAAGTTTAATCAGTTATTCACTGCTGTGGTCTATGCTATGCTTGCTACGTGTATTATTTTACCAGACCAATATATGGAAGTGGCTGTGTATGGGCAAGTGATATTGTCAGTAAAACTGTAGGTAATCCCTGAGTGAGCAACCATTTTAAATTCGGTTTTTTCAGGATAGGTGATCTCTTTATGGTACCACATATAAAGTTGTAGTGACCAGAAAGAACACTTTCCCTCGGATTAGAAAGTGTATATGTTTGTATTTAAATGATGAGCTGTGTAATGTAAAAAGAGTCACCTATCTAGTTTTTAATAGTTTGTCTTGTGCAATGAATCTCCCATTGTTTATTCCTTTTTGTAAATTTTTTTTTTTGCTCCTTCTGACTAGGAGGTTGAACTTGAGGACTAACAACGATCAGATCAAAGCAGTAAAATTCAACCTCTATAAGGCTTTCACCTAATTTTGCTCATTTTGCTACAATTTGAGGATCTCTCATAGACCTGAATGCTTCCCAGGAAAGAAGAGATGTTTTCCTGCGTGTTTAAGGATCCATTATTTTTGGGAGTCAAGTAGAATTTCTGAAATGTATTTCCAGTAGGAAAAGGAGAATCTAATGTGGAAAAGATTTTTGCTCATGGAACTGTGGAAAATTTCAGCAAAGGGCTATTTTTTGGATACTGAGTTTCAAAGAGCCTGGATAAAGTAGTAATGATTCAGAATCATTCTAGATGCATAGTGACTGTATTAAAGATGCTTTGTTTCACATCTGTAAGAGAAAAGTAGATATGTATAGCAAACTCTCGTACGGAGAGACAATTCGTGTACACTACGTATATGAACATATGTGTAGAGAATTATGGCTCAGTTCTGCTTCAGCCTTCTATACTACTTATTCTGGTAGCCATTATTTTTTGAGTGGACAGACACACTCTCAGAGCATCTCTAACTGTCTATATGGTGTTTAGTTTTCTACCACTCAGAAATACAAATGTTCATGGCAAGCTGTAACCTGACTGCATGGAGCTAAATGATCTTTAAAACAGAATGGACTCACAGACCTTAAATAATTCCTTTTCTTCTTTGTCAGCATTCACACAATGAACTTAGTACGAGTAATGACATCAGATATGTACAGCATGCTCCGAGTACAGTCACATGCTATAGCCATGTCATGCTTGTGTTCATTTATATTGTTTTAACAAAGGCCATTGCCCCTCTATTCATTTTATACCTGGCTGCATATTCTCACTTAGTCAAAGGGAGCTTGAGGCCTGAATCATTTATAAAGCATGTATTCCTGCTTTTGGTCAGTTATCTTAGATTTCACAAGCTGCCTGTAGTAGCCTGCAATGTATAGCAGTTCAGGAGTTTGTGGTGAATTTATTATACTTGACAATATTCCCAAGCATATTTGGTAGAATGGTCTGAATATTAATGCATCTCCTGAGTCAGTACAATCCCTCACTGTTCTGTTGTTACTGCTTTCTTTGAAATTCAGTCAACAGCCTGCAATACCAAAACAACAAAAATATGTGCACTTATCTTCAGGCCATTAAAATCCTACAGCTGTGTTTACCTTCCTTTTTGTGCAAGGAATGAGTAAAAAGCTTTCAATCAAATGCACGTAAAAAAGAGGAAGGACAGGGGAACTCCCTAGCAGGGATTAGAAGCTGCTGCCTTCCTGGCACTTGCTGCAGAACAGAAACATCCTGTATAATGTTAGCTGCCCTTTTCATTTCTGTTGAAGCAGTGACAGAGTTTCTAGCACCCCCTGCTTAATGGGTAAGGGGCCCATGGGTACAATTCTGCAATCTAATCATTCCAGGTAATTTGCTGTATGGATGGTTGGGTTAAGGCAAAGTGGTCCAGAGACCTGAATTCATTTCAACCCCGACTTATTGTCACAACTGGAATGAGATTCATGTTTTAATCTTAAACTTTTGTCCATATATATTAATGACTCTGCTCTCCCACCCCCCACACCATGTGCGAAGGAAAATGATGTACACTTGTTGTTTTAATTTCAATTTTGTTGATGAAAGGAATCTAATGTATGTATGAGAAGGGAGCGAAACAGCTCTCTAGACTGATTGGCTCTTTGAGTTAATTAATACCTATATAATCTTGCAAAAGTATATGCTTCCCATGCTTGCATTTTTCTAAGAGCTATGACTGTCATTCTTGCAGGAACCTTACATGCTCCCTTCCAAACACGAACTATTTTGATCTAGACATGGGGTTTTTTATTACCTTTCCCTTTCACAAAGGAAAGCAAACTGATTCAAACACACATTTTGAAAACTGAAACAAACAAATGACATCCCTTCCCCCCAGTTTCTTGCTGTAGTGATCCACTATGGTAAAATTTTATTTATAAAAAATTATTCAGTGTTTCTGCCTCTCTTTAATTTCCCCCCTCCCCAAAACAACAGAAGGACCTAACTTCTCACCAAGCAATTTTGGAAGGTAAACAAGGTCGCCCATTTCTCTTTTCATTTTTAAATCCCAAGAGGAGATTTTCAAGGATACTAAGGGCTGTTAAGCACCCAATTCCCACTGAGCATCAGAGAGAATTGGACGACTGGCTGCCCTTTGTGTCTTTGATTTATTTCCCTCTTTGGTCTTTACTAACAACAATTTTTTCTCATTTGGAACACACTGATTGAAAACATCCAAGGTCAAATTCATTTTGCGGAATTCTACTGAAGTCAACAAAGACACACCATGATGGAGTTGAGTCTATAGCTGTACTTTTATCCTCTCATTAGTACCAAATCTTCCTGTTTTTTATCTCCATTGGAACCACTTGGCGAAAGAGAGGAAAAGACAACTTAATAAATGCTTAAAGCTGAAGAGGAATGAAAATTAAATTGAAATAGTTTTTTTTTGCAAATTTTATTTTAAAAAGTCTTACCAGGAAAAATATTTTGCTTTTTTTCTGGTTTCTGTTTTTGACAAATATTTCCTCAGAAAACTTGACAAGAAAAAGATGGGCTTCTTGCTTAACTAGGTTGGTTTTTTTTTTAGCTACCTTTTTCTGCATAACTTCCAATTGGTTATTAAGAGTGGAATTCGTCTCACATCACTTTACAAGTCTGCAATCTAGCCTCTATATTAGAACTACTTTTCCTAGGCTCCATTTACAGTCTTTGGAAAGACAAAGGCACTGCGGGGCATAATTAATCTGACCTATCCTAAATATGATGTGAGGAATAACACCCTATGTGTACTTGTTTTTCTCCACTAGCAAGAAGGGTAATCCAGCTGGCTAGATCAGATTTGCACTGTAGGAGTCTACATTTGATCAGATGAATCCTCCCCTGCTGTCATCCATTTCTTCTTCCTTCCAAGGCTAACCTTGTTCAGTCTGGTGTGATTGTGGTTTGTTTGTAAGATAAATTGCATTTGTGAATTTTCATATGTTCCACTCTTTTGTGGTGAATCATGTTTGTGCATTAAAAAAGACAAATTCCAAACTCATGAATGTGATGGAACTGATCATGTAAAATTTGGCACATCTCTCTAACATATTATATTGACCTTGTCACAAAAATATACAAGCACTTTAGCCTTCCCTATTCATTTATATGCTTAATTTAAAATAATTTTTATTTAGTCAAGTGTAGTAGTTTTGTTCTGATGTAGTATAGAAATATCTAGGTCAAACTAAAATGCCTTTTCATTCCTATCAAGAATTTACAGAGAGCTAACTGGAAGGATTATGGTTCAGGAACTTGTAGCATTTGTCATGGTGACGAGTATGAGTTCCAGGTGACTGGAGACTGGTGGTTCACATCAGATGCCTGAGATGGCCCTGAACAACTACTTCAGAAATGCTGTTACCTGGGATTTGTTTCTTCCTGGGGCAGAGTTTCCAAATTTCCCAGTGAGGTTATTGAAGGTGCCGTCCAGAATTATTAGCCACTTCAAGCAAAACTCCGTATTTTTGGATAGGGTATCAGAATGAAATCACACTGCATCTGATATAATTTCAGTTTAATTCTCCATGATCTGTTGTTGCTGTGCTATCTTTATGGGTAAAGTGTTTTCATACTTAATCCTTGCCTCAGTATTTTAAAAATACAATTTTGTTCACTTAAAGCCATTCTCCTTTCATCATAATAGTAAGTGCAGATAGGACAGGGAAATAGGTTTGTCTGGAGCTCAGGTACAACCAGGTTTAGAAATCTTAGTTTTAATGGCTTGGGTCTCAAATAACTGGACAATTAGTATTTAAAAAGCTATATGTGCTCACTGATGGCAATATCTGAGTTATGGCTGGAAATGAGAACTACCCACCTAGGTAATTTAGGTTTTTTGAGAATATCACCGCATGTCAGGAAAAATGGATGATGCACATGACTACTCTGCTGTTTTCATGTCTGTTTTAGCTCTACAGTTACTTTTGTGTTGGAATTAAACAGTCTGGTTGGGTCTGCAAAGCCACAAGGATTATTGAGAAAGTCTAAATTTTTTTTGTGGATCAAAAATATATAGCTTGAACAATTTGGTTTTAGATACTCTCTCAATCAGCTATTAAAATATGTTTCCTAGATAAAATGTTGGGAATCAAAGATTGTTCTTCTGAACTGTAGTCCTTTAAGCTACTTTGTCAGATTGCCTCATCAATAACTCAAACATAATCAACTGACATTCAATTGACATTCAACTGACATTGTTCCTGAATGGTTCCTTTTTTGTACAGTATTAAAACCCTCCAACTATGAAGATTCCACAACTTCCTCAGCCCATCTCTTGCAATGCCTCATTTTCTTGTACTATCATACAGGGATTTTGTCTTTTCACCGAATCCATATTTACTTTTCTACCCTTTGAATGCAATCCACCATAAACTGAGAAAGCAGATTTTTCCAATCTTTTATGTTTTTGGGACCATGTTATCATACTCACACTTTTACTTTCTCTTCTTCAGTGTAAACCACTAAATGTATTCATTCTTTCCCCCAAGGTACTATTTCTAAACACCTGATGATTCTTCTCATAATTGGTCCACACCTTCCTTCAAGTGCAGGGAAACCAGCTGAGATTTACCAGTGTGGTGCCTATAATTTTTTGTGGCAGGATGATGCTGCTGATGCATGCTGAAAGTGTTACCCAGAATCAAGGCCCCAGTGCTCATTTTTTTATTTATTTTAAGCACAGACAGTGCAGCCAGTATACAAAATGACTATATGGACATGTAATATTTGTTTGGAGTTTACATGAAGTACAAGACAACTGCTTTGTCCATAATCTTGTAGTGCCAGGCCTTTTAGTATTCTTATGGTAGCCTTAAAGTCTCTATTATTTTTCCATAGAACTTCTGATTAGGTGTTGTTCTAGCATCGGGGACATTTGTGAAGTTGATTCTTTCTGACACTATTATAATTGACCGGTTTTCAGGCCAGACATTCACCTCTGATTTCTCAAGGTGAGTTTTAATTCCTGGCTGTCCTCCTTATCTTTTTATCTGAATTAAATAAGTATCCTGTTTATTCTCTCATCCAGGTCAATGAATACCAGATCTGGAGCAGACTCCCATGGATAATCATACATATGTTTTCTTTTGACAATGAACCATTGATAACTAGAGTACAGTTACACTACAGAGTACAAAGGAATACATTGAAAATGAGACCAATGATTTAGAAACAACTACTATATGATTAACATTTTGACAGGTTCTGTTGCAAGTTAGTTACTTATCTCCATTCTTTGTGTAATTTTTTTCCTTTGTTGTTGACCAAAAAAAAATCACCCCAAACTCTCCAGACAAAAAAACAAAACAAAAGAACCAAAGTGCTTGTTCTTTGAAAAGAGGCATTATTAAGAGAGGAATCACTGTTATGATATATATTTCTGCTGTTTTAGGACATTTGCTACTTTCAAGTAAGTTAATTTATATGTCAACCAGCAGAACTTAATATTTTCAGAAAGAGCGTATTCCTTGCTAGAGATGTAAAACAAAGGACTCACGGAAATTCTGAATTAATGGAATTAATTCTGAAGTAATGGAATGGTGTATAATGAAGATTCTGATGATATTGGTAGTCCTCTTATCTTCATGAAAGAACAATGCTACAAAGAGTGTCTCTGGGATACATCATCAGTGTAAGCATAAGACGCCTTGGTTTGCATTGTAAGCTTTTTGTTTTTAACTGAAATTCTGCTTTGGTTTGTGTTTTACATGAAGATTTTCATGTGTCTTTATAAACAGACTCAAAAAAAAAAAAAAGTGCACACACACTCACAGAGGTTGAAGCTGAAATTTACCTTTCAGTCTATAAATAAACATCTTAGTCTACAAATGAACAAAATATAAAATAATACCTATGAAAAACTGTCAGATGAATCTGAGCAAAGAACTCTGTCTCTCCTATTGCTTATAGAAACCAGAGTGCAGATGTTCAGCCCTGGCTGCTTATTTGCAATGTTACTGTTCAGGTCACGGGTGACCATCTGTTTCCTTTCACTTTATGACACAGCACTTGCCCTCCATGAATCTTTCTGAGTTTCCTTCTGATATGATGGCAAAAGAGGAATGAAAGAAACACTTATTTGGACAAGAGGCAGAGGAGCTTGAATGAATAATATTATTGTAGTAAAACAGTGTGATTCTTCTCTTTAGTTTCCAAGTATCCCTAACAGTGTCGTTAACTACTCCTCAAACAAGAAGAGAAAGATACACAGCCCTAGAGTTATTTGACTTTAGCCCTTGTAGGGCTCTGTTTCTTCCCATTGACTAGATTGGCCACTTTTGGAAAATGATAAACAGAAGTAAGTATCTGAATTAGCTGCCCTGGTATGACTACCCCTCTAAGGATCTGGACTAATGCTTAGAGGGAGCAAATGTTTGTCTGAACTTTGTAGCAGTAAAACATTAGCTCTTTCAGAAAACTGAGCTGGCATTCAGTACAGTTTTATGAATCAGAGGTCTTTTCTATAAAACAGATGGGCATTTTTTAGATTAATTCTAACCCTATATTATGAATAGTTCTCTTCATGAGTGGGCCTTGGTTTATTTCTACAGGGAAATAGTATCTTTTCTTTTTTGAACAAGATACTTCTAAGCATAAGGGGAGAGAACAATGAAACAATGTTGAAAAGAAAAAACAAAATGCAAAGTTCACCACAAATTTCCATAATGAGGAAACAAACCACAACGTACTCTGAGATGGTGCCAGCCAGTCCCTCACTGCTTTTCAATATAAAATAGAGGGTAAAATAAGAAAAGTTAAGGGACTTTCAAATGATTTACATGTCCTGTTGATTATAAGTCCCAACTTCTTTTGTCAAATATGTATATGCAATACTGTTGCATGCAGTTGTGTACGCTTGGATGAAATGACAACAAAATTATGTCCAATGTATACATTTTGTAGGGAAGCTAAATCTTATTCTGACTTTTAAGAGCTTGCTTAAAATCCAAATGCATCAACAGGCTGGAAAGATGGCTTCAATTTTTTGTTTCTTCAGTAATTGTATTGCAAAATGTTATGTGTATAGCACAGCCACTGTGCTCAAAACCTTGATACTTTTAATGTTTTGAGTCAGATTTAAATAATTTTAACTACTTTAATCATGGCTGTGGCTAGCACAGACCTTTCCCGTGAGAATTTTTCTCTCTTCTCTTGTGTTTTTATAAACAAAGATAAAGTTTGGATGTTATTAAAACAGTTTCTCGAGATGTGCGCAGTTCAGGCCTGGCCAATAGGCCTAGGGGGAGATTTCGGACTGACCAATCTGAGTGACCTTTGAAAAGTCTATATAACTTGGAATGAAATAATAAAAGACAAATCTTTTATGCCACGCTGAGGGTCTGGTCTTCTCTCTCTGCTAGCGGCTCAACAGCGACACATGGCTGTATGTACATGAGAAGATTTTAGCCTATTCTTTCCCACAAATACTTGTTCTAATTAAAAGGGTTTCAGATATGAAACATGCAATTTAAATAGGTGGCTGAAATCTCTCAGGGGTCTTCTAGCTTACCACAAGCTGTCTTGGGTCATTATTTGACTGCCAACTGAGTAAATGCACTCAGATTTGCAACCATTTCATTCCAACCCAAACATTTCCTTTTATAAGTCTTACCATTTTTACTTCAACTCCAGAATCCACAGACTTTAAATAAAGTTAGATTTTTACATTAATTTTGCTCTTATTCACAAACAGTAGATCTAGGTTAGTGTCAAAATAGAGCCTATATAACAGTGTGTTCTATCAACACTAATTGAGACTTGATATACATCAATGAGGATTTCTAATGTCTACTGTCTCAAGAAAGAAGTTAAACAGAGGCTTCTGTATTTTACATCCAGGTTTTGACTACCACACAGAACACCTCTTTTAAATAAATAAAAAATGGAGAAGAATCAATAATTCCTTTGTTTCCCTGAACACTACAATATTCCTTTAATGGAAAAAATATTTGAATTCAAATTATCCATGTATGCACAGGAAATATACTTTTCAGCTGCGATTTGACTTTCATGAGATCTACAATCAACCCCAAAATGTTGATAAATATTTAATCACAACAGGAATGGTTGCTGATCAATATTTTCCTTGGAAAACCTAATCTGAAATAAGTTGATATTTGGTATAGAGTTCTACAATTTTCATTGGAAAATTCTGGAACTTTCTCAAACTCCTTTTGTATAGCCCTGAATGTCACTAATTCTGTTCTATTTCTAAACTTATTTACCAAGCAACTTTTTCTTATTTGCAGAAAACTGTAAAAAACATGGAATCTGCTAATTAACTTGTGTCTCAAATAGAGAAATGGTCTTGACTTGGGTCTCATTTGTAGCATTTCCATGTAATTTTTGCTTTCACTGAGCCAAGGAATCAATTTTAGTATCGTGCACTGAATCACCTTTGAACTGTAATGCTAAGTGCAGAGAAGAACAGAAAACCTTCTGTATTTTTCCAATCTGTGTGTAAAAACTTAGAGCTGGGGAGGAGGGTCTCAGCACCTTGCAAAATAGGGTTCTGAATTTTCTTAAGTCAATACGTTTCTTACAGATTTATGTCACTATAAATAAGTTAAGTGAGTTGAGTTATTACTCCAAGCATTGAAACAGAAAGTTGATGCATATGTGGAAAGGTAGTACATTTTCTTCTTTAATCTCAGAACATTTTATATAGAAAATTTGCATTTTATTGGACTTTGTATAAAGGTGCAAAAAATCCACCTATTACTTCCCATGGGAAATTAGTCAGCAGTCCAATAGTTCTAATGCTCAGGATGCTTTTTTCACTTAAACTTTCTATTTCTTTATTTATTTTACTAATTCTCATTGCACAGGTACTGTTTTAAATTATTCTTATATCCCTTTGATATTAATGCTGCTACATTTTCATCTCTCTGGCCTACTGCCCAGAAGCATCACATTATATTATTCTTTTGCAGTAGAAGAGACAAGTAGTCAAAAGCTATAAATGCAGTTTAGGCTGCCTATGCAACTTTCTGTTACCCACAGTGTAGGTAGAATAAAGCACTTATAGACATGTTCACATGTATTTTTACTAGATGTACAATCAGACTGTCAGCGTCCACTTAAACACATGATCCCGACACTTTTTAGTCAGAATTGAGAGTTTAAGTTTAGGAAAATCTTATTCTTATGTCCTGGGGTGTATGAGACATCCTAGAAATACACGTTGTTAGGCAGCACTGTATGTCAGATCCTGGAGATGAACAGCTAATTAGAATCCCTGAGATCATATCTGACTGCAAGGGTGCAAGGGGAAGTTGATGCTTCTGGCCACATTTGCATGAGATTCTAATAATTCAGCTGTTTGCCAAAGGACCTCTTTGATCTAACTCCTCACTGTAAGAGGATTTTCACATCCAGCTTTTGTGTTCTAGGAGGGCATCTGTACTGACAGTCCCTGGAGTGATTTGACCATGACTTAGCTTCTCTTCCTATTATCACTGAGATACATTACAACCAGAAAGGGAAAGACGATCACACCAGATAGTAGGAGCCTTGCCCTGTAAATAGTTGTTTGGGCATTTGGCCAGAAAGGGTCATATGGGATCAGGTCCTGCACAGTCTCTTTTTTCTCATTTTTGTCAAAGGCCAAATACTTAAACTACCCTGGGAGCAAACTGGTGTCTAAAGCCAGGAAATTATGCCAGGTCCTTGGAACCTGGAAATCTGAATGGTGGCCATGAAACAGGTGTTTAAATGCAGACAAAGACATTTTAGGCACACTGAAACTCTCTGATAGAGTGAGATCATGCATCTTCATGTTTCACATACTCTCTGCCTTGAAACCCAGTGTACAGACTTAATTTTCCCTCCAGACAATGCAGGACAAAGCTGGATCTCTGACTCAGCTTTATGAATTCCATTTTTTGAATATGCTGAGTACATGACTTTTAAGCACTGCAGCACTGAACATTATTATGTCAAAAGCCTTTTGTTGAATGATTACCATGGTGAAAAATACTCTAAAATTATGCACATGACTACTTAGAAACAGACTCAAATTATTTGGTTTAATGTAAAGCTCCAAGTCTCTCATTTCCTGCTCATTGTTTGCACCTTCTACATATGGGGATCTGTGGTACAGAGTGATGGCAGTTTCCCAGGCTATAGTCACCACTGCCCAGGTTATTCATACCCATCTTGTGTTCTGTCTGCTATTTTTCTCAGTTTCCTTCTCAAATAATTTCTAGTTTATTCCACGATCTATTTTTTTTTTTGTTCTCCTTTGACCTGATTCTTCCTTGCTTTCATCTTAATATTTCCTGTTATATGCTTGTAAGCCAATCTGTTTTTTCAGTGCATTTCAAGTCGAGACTCCAAAACACCATTCAATGGCTTAATGATAAGACCCTACTTTGTCTCCTCCTTAATCTTCTTCCTGTGTTTGCAACAGTTGGATTATGGACATCCTGTACTAAGAATACCCTATTTTATGATGATTGTCTATAACTCATGAGAGCAATTCAGCACATCTCTTCCACTCTTCTTTTATACATTCACACATTTTCAAAATGCAGGTGTTCCATTCTGTGTCATAAGCAATGCATGAACAAGAGGTGATGTGTGACCTTCCCTACGTCCAAAATGTGTTGTGGTCACACAACAAAACAAAACTCTTTCTTTTTTTTGGTTGACGTAATATAGGAGAGAAGAGTTTTGGCATATGAAGGATCTTGAGTGTTTCCATAAAAGTCTATCTGCCTCCTCTCCACTTCCAAAAAGCTAGGCATAGC
Source organism: Grantiella picta (assembly GCA_013397955.1). Lineage (NCBI taxonomy): Eukaryota > Metazoa > Chordata > Aves > Passeriformes > Meliphagidae > Grantiella > Grantiella picta. The sequence continues at coordinate 81,223 of VZRM01009157.1, read as the reverse complement.
TGCTGTAGGTACTGCTGATGATTCCCCTGAGAATGATTCCCCTCATCTTGTAATCAGAAATGCTGATATCTTGTGTTCCCAGTCCTGTGAAAGATACTGTCTTGAATATGACCAGTGAAATTAGGTCCAAATGTATGGAATTTCTCCAAGTTATAAATACATATATGGATACAGTATGAATACAAAGACTTACACTAAGAAGGTAGCTTTAGTAATGCATAGATCCTAACCACAGTTCTCCTTTTGAGCTTCCTTAAAGTTGAATTCCTGTAAACCTATACATTACCAGCAAATGGAGGCCATTATTTTCTAGGTAAGAATATGAATATTATAAATACAGATACAAAATTTGTGATTTCCTACTGCCAAAGCATAATGCATGGTCTTGTTTAACTGTACATTGAGAAATAATGCTGGAGTATGTGTGTACATATGTGTACTTGAATAATGCAAGATTGATGCTTCCAGTGAAGTCTCTTTCCATCTTAATTCCATGAGCATGGGCAATGTGTTGGAGGAGAGCTTCTGACCAGGGAAGTGGTTTGTATTTCCATTGTTCAGCATTGTCTAACAGCTCTTTGGGAACATTTTAAGGATTTAGAGATGAATCAACTCTTCCATTTTCTTTGTGAGTCTGGGATCTGGCCAGGAATTGGTAGGCCAAAAATGCCGATGGCTTTCTACTTTTCTTATGCATTGGTTCCTAGATGTGCAATGTTTCAAAAGTGATTTTTTTTGCTTCAAACTGGGCAATGCAATCTGCAGACAACCAGGACCTACCGCTGCTGTGTTCAATACTATATTCCAGAATTAAGGTTTTATTCTTTCTCACCAGGAAATACTTCTTGCAGTATACATAATATTCTCTTCCAAACCTCCTGCTTTCTTTCCTTTCCTTTCCCTTCCCTTCCCTTTCCTTTCCTTTCCCTTCCCTTCCCTTTCCTTTCCTTTCCCTTCCCTTCCCTTTCCTTTCCTTTCCCTTCCCTTCCCTTTCCTTTCCTTTCCCTTCCCTTCCCTTTCCTTTCCTTTCCCTTCCCTTCCCTTTCCTTTCCTTTCCCTTCCCTTCCCTTTCCTTTCCTTTCCCTTCCCTTCCCTTTCCTTTCCTTTCCCTTCCCTTCCCTTTCCTTTCCTTTCCCTTCCCTTCCCTTTCCTTTCCTTTCCCTTCCCTTCCCTTTCCTTTCCTTTCCCTTCCCTTCCCTTTCCTTTCCTTTCCCTTCCCTTCCCTTTCCTTTCCTTTCCCTTCCCTTCCCTTTCCTTTCCTTTCCCTTCCCTTCCCTTTCCTTTCCTTTCCCTTCCCTTCCCTTTCCTTTCCTTTCCCTTCCCTTCCCTTTTATTTCAAATTTCACTGAGCACATCTTTCCCAATTTTTGTTTCAAATGTTGTTGCATTTTAAATTAGACTCATGAAAACTCCTGAGGAAACAACCTTGAAAAGCCCTATGCCAATAACCTGTATATAACACATATACAACAATATATAATTTACAGAACCCGTTTTGTTCTTTGCATAGAACCCAGCCAGCACAGTTTGAAAAGGAGTGTGCTGCCATCCAGGTAACTATGGAATTGTTTCTAGAACTAGTGAGTTGTCCATCACAGCATCCCAAAGCTCCAGCAGTCACAGCCTTACCATGCCCTTTTCAGGTTCACATTGGCTTTTCTTGCTGTGGTACCAGCTTAGATGACAGAAGCAGCACACAGTTGTGCATGGACAGGCTGAATTAATCTCTCCATTAAAATCAATGGAATTACTCCTGAGGAGATACACAGGAAGCAGAATGACAGTCACTAGAGGGCTCTAAAGCTTTGTACACATGATGTATTTTATATGAACATTTAGTAGCAAACTTAATTACCTTCATAAGTGAAACACAGCTAGCCTAGGTAGTAGTCCGAGGTAGGAAATATTGTCTGGACTTCACAGGTAACCATCCAATTCCTGCAGGAAAACGGGGATTACTTCATGATAAGCAGCCCCAATTTTCAGCTTTCTTAACACTATTCCAGCTCTAGAACAAAGAAAAATTCCCTTCTGTTGGAAATTTTGGAAAGAGCAAAAAAAGAGGAAAAAAAAAGAAATCACTCAAAAAGCTAGAAACAACCTCATACTCAGACTAATGACTCACTTCTCTCCAATCAACTCCTTTACTGAGATTTTATCATTGAAAATAGTTGACCTAAAAATAATAAAATGAGAAAAACCTTATTGAAAAGTTCACCCAACCCCCCCCCCCCCCAACAATTGGCTATTTATTTTCTTCCAGTTGCATTATAAATTCCCATGGGTACATAGATCCCTTTTTGATTTCAGGCAGGAAATATCATTCTGTCAATATGCTTGTCTAACATACACTAAGTCATTTTTTTCCAAATAGGTGACATTTTAACGTTGCATTTCGTTTACACAAAGACCACAATATTAAGAAAACTTAATGTAATCATTTTTCTTGTATGAGTAAGAATCCAGATACAAGTCTGGAATGAATTTTTCAGCAGTGTTAAAGGTAATAGTGGTTAGCTTTCTAAATGCTGATGTTTAAGTTTTGGCCTTTTCCACTTGTGTTTGTTCAGCTTCTTGAGTAGCTGTGAGCAGCTTTATTTTTCTACTTGATATTTTAAATTTAGTGAGGACTCAATCCAACAAAGTTCATGAGTAAATCTTAAAACAGTAAAAAGATCCAGCAAACCATTTACTTGTATGTATGCTTTGCCCTGTTTATTTGGCAGCAGGACCATGTCCTCATTGGGTATTTTATTTGTCAGCTTCAGTGGTTGGTCCCAGTCTGTGAAAACTGCAAATCCAAGAAAAAAGAGCAACACTTAGTGTGTTCCTAAGGAAAAGTTGGACACGGAGCTGACATGCTGTGGTAGTCCACATCAGGGTGCAGGACAATGTCCTGCTCTTTATGGCCAATGCAATCACTTTCCTAATCTCCTTATCGGACTGTGCTTCAGTCACTATTTCCCAGGCCCTTAAAAGGCATTATTAGAACACAGAGCATTATGCAAATGTAAGATTTTATATACTATATATCTGAGAGACAACTGAGTCAAGAAATACAGTTTTTATGCATTGTAGCTAGAGACTGGCATAACCTTTTGGTAAGGAAAGAGAGCAGTTTCTCTGCTGTGCTTTTGGGAGTTAGTCACGTGGATACTACTTATGTGACACACATGTTCACTTGGTCAGTTTTATTTGCAGTATCTTAATATGCACTCCTAGCTCAGTGCCTTTAAGTCACTTATGCATTATGAAATATGTCTGTCATCAACAATGCATTTCCTCTGGGAAAAAAGTCACTACTTCTTCAATCCCATTTTCTAACTTTCCAGCTAGAAATGAAAGTAAAGTTAAGAATCCTACATTTAAGTATCTTCAACAAGTGTCTGTATGTGCTCTGGGTGTCTAAGCTGCCACTGTAATCAGAGAGATATGGCCAACATCACCAGCTCTGAAGGTTCCTTCAGCTGACATTAAATCAAGTATCAGCATCCTGTCAGCTGCTTGGTGCTACACACTTCATTGGCAAGGAGCTCAATTCAGCAGCCCTCAGCCCCAAAGGAGATACTTAGCATGCTCCAGCCTCAGGATCTGGACTCCAGCCTGTAAAGAGTGAGCAGTGTGCCATGCTCCCTAACATTCCCTTCAGAAATCTGTAAGTGTTAAAATAGTTGTTATTTCAAGAGGAATGGAAAAAAGATTTCATGCCATTTTTGTAATATATTTCAGGGCTACTAGCAGTGGACAGAAAGGATTTTTCCCCACCTTCCTGACATTCATTATGGCTTGTGGAGTTTATATTTTCCACCTTTTTCTGAAGCACAAAATGTTGAAACAAGGGCAAGAAGAGCTTAAGGTCTTACTGGCATCTGAGAAACTCTCTGAAGTCTAACTGATATGTGTCATTTAGGACTAAACTGATCTCTAGATTTTGATTTAAGAATGTTTGTAAGGTCAAGTTCACACAGACCTTTTGGAATTTTCCTCTCACTTTAACTGTGGGCCAGAATACACAAAAAAAAAATCACTGGCCAGTTTCACTTAGCAGGTTTTTATACTACTGTGGTGACTCAGGAGATCAGTGATGACTCTGACCAATAAGGCCATGACAGCAGCATATTTACAATGTCTTGACTGTTGAAATGGTGTCTGTATGGATCATAGCACATGTTACTGAAATATGCTGCAATTAAAAGACTCTGTGTACAGCAGACAGCTTTCAGTACTTCCTGAAGTTCAGTTCCCTCTATATTATAGCAATTTGAATGAACGAAATACCAAGTATTCAAAATTATTGTTTGTTTTTGAAACTCTTGGGTCATGAGTATTTTCGGTTTTCTGTTTGATTCACTCTCTACCCACCTAAAGCAGCAAAATCTTGGAAAATTTATATTTGGATACAAAATATTAAGTACTTATATGTGGCAAGCACAGGCTCTTTCCCATGGGAATTTTTTTCTCTTCTTCTTCCTGTGTTCTGTAAACAAAGATAAAGTTTAGATGTGATTGAAATGGTCTCTGGAAACATAGGCGGTTCAAGCCTAGCCAATCGGCTTAGGGGGAGGTTTTGAACTCACCCAATCCGGATGATCTGTGAAAGTCTATATAAGTTGAAATTAATTAATAAAATTAGAATTTTGCCACATTCGAGAGCTTGACTCTTTCTCTCTGCTAGCAGTTCAACAGCAACACTTATATAGTGGGTTTTTTACAGAATCATGTTTTTTCTGGTGATACATGTTCTTTATTAAAACCAAACATCATATGCACAATAGTCTCATACCCAGATGCATGGTGAAGAAGAAGCTTTTAGAAACTTTTTGCACAGAAAGATTTTGTGGCAGAAAAATCCCACATATTACTGATTTAAATTTAAAATATTTATTTACACTGTAAACCAAAACAAAAGCAAACTGAATTAGGTAGAGAAGATGTTTTTCTCCAGGACTTCTCATCATAGTCAGATCATGGCTAGTTTATACATGACACTACCTTAAAGAGCAGCTACTTGAAAAATATTTTATTTGTTAATGAAGCTTCACAGGACTATGCGGTACTATATGATGCGCTGCATGAGCATTCATTTGTGAATTGTAACATTTAAAAGCATTATAAAAAGATCAACTGCCTCCTTTTGTTCTCTCTTGACTGGTAATTTTGTACTGTCTGCTGAAATGGCAGCATTGGTGGCTGATTACAATGCTGATGTCAAGAAAAGAGATGTCAAAGGCATCGTGTTAAAAATGCTACCTTCATTACATATCTGTTTGGTCATATATATTGCAGATTCCTTCTGAACATAAAAAATAACCAGCATGGCATTGTCCAGCAATTGTGCTTTTTTCATTTAGTTTTTTTTTTCCCAGCTCATTTATTCTCATACAGAATGACTTAAATTTTTCAATGCTAATAATAATAATAATAATAATAATAGCCATTTGATTCACAAAACCATTGTTATTCCTGTCTGTCAACAAAGAGTGAATTATCTTGAGCTTGAACTGGAAGCAACTACATTGGTATATTTTTCTCTTCTTCCATTAGAAAGTAACCACTGAAATTACCTCAGGGTCACATTTCAGGGGTCACATTTAACACTACCAGCCTGGTACAATATTAAAACAATAGATGTGTTTTTAAATTTGTTCCTTACCTAATGTGACTTTGTTGTCTGCAGTAAGTCTGTGTTGGTTATGGATATTTAGCTGAACTCACCTGTCTTTCCATGGTAAATAGAGTGAACAGCATTTGAAAAAAACAAAAAATATTGAAACATTCATAGACTATATAAAAATATTTTGTAAGAAAGAAAGAAAAGAAAGAAGAGGAAAGAAAGAAAGAAAGAAAGAAAGAAAGAAAGAAAGAAAGAAAGAAAGAAAGAAAGAAAGAAAGAAAGAAAGAAAGAAAGAAAGAAAGAAAGAGAAAGAATCTTTAAATTTTTTTCTATACTTAATGTGCTGTATCATTCTTATATTTTGAAGAAAAAATTTAAACACGAGTAGTTGTAACTGTGGCCATACATCCTCTGGAGGTGTTTTATCCTACATGTTATAGATGTGCTTGAAGATGATCAGTCTAAAAACCCAAGAGGAAGTGTATGCAGGTGCAGGGATGAGAATAAACAGACTCTTAGAGAGGACATGATAGACCATTTCCACATTGCTGTAGCAGAGGTAAAACTTGTGTCCTGACCTGTTTTGTCTAATGAACTGTGCTGTGTAACTGTTTTCAAAATTAGGTGCTTAGAGAAAACTGTGATTTTCCTTGGGTTTGCCAAATGCCACATCATAGGTAATTAATGGCTGATGCTGTCGTCATGGTGATGCTTTTAGTCATTTCCATGGCACATCAGTGCCAACAAAACAAAACAAATCCACTAATACCCCCTCTCCAAACAATTACACATTAACACTTTTTAAAATGTAATTTGGGAGTTTCAGCAGAAATGACCTATAGCAGGAAAACACAGGTAAATTTTTACCCTCTTCATATTACAATTTGTTTTTCTTACTTAGAGGTGAGGCCAAGTGGTGATGCCAAACACAAAAAACGATCATCTCTGCATGGACACCCACAGCTCTATTTCCACACAGATAAATTAATGTTATTGATACAAATGTCTTGTTTGAGAAAGAAAAGAAAAGAAAAGAAAAGAAAAGAAAAGAAAAGAAAAGAAAAGAAAGGAAAAGAAAAGAAAAAAAAAGAAAAGAAAAGAAAAAAGTGCTATGCCCAAGCAAATAAAAAAAAAGAAAGAAAGAGGTAAAAAATGCATTCTGTCTAATCCTTCATATGCAGAAGTACTTTATATATTAAGTAATGATCACATTGTTTAAAGCCTATTCTGGACAAAAGTAAATGCTGCTTCTGTATGGTCTATATTTATAAAGTTATATTGATCCATCTCTGAAATACGCACATTTCACATATGTGTACATTTTGTTACCTACAAATTTTGGTAATAATGGGTTTTCTACCTATCTCCATTGAAACCAATGGTAAAACCCTTGCTGAATGTACTGAGACTAGCTTTTCTGTCATCATCACTACTTTGACCCAAGTAAATGATGTCATCTTTTGTCAATGAAAAGAAAAAGCATATGCAGTTATGTCAAATATGTTCCCGTTTCTATTTTGAAATACTGGCTGCTGAAAACTGTGCTGAGGTCTAAACAGAAACGTTTATCCCTCCCTTCCCCCATATGCACACACACAATTTCCTACACCTCCTATTTACCACCCAGAGAGAAGGATCACATTTCCACTCCTACCCTGCTCAGAGAGTATTTCAGAATCTTTTTGAAAAACTATTGACCTCACACATATGTACTATTACTGCAGAAAGCTTCTTTAGTTTTCCTCTGATACCTACTTCTGGGTAATCTCATACAAAACTACAATTAGGATAAATAAAGAACACTGTCTTTAGAGAGCTATTATTTTGCTTCAGATATCCTTGTGAATGATTATTAACAAAAGGTTTAAGCAAAGTGCTTTCCCTCCATGCTTTGCAGGAGCTCTGACCCTCACTTCTACATCTGAAACACCTTGCTGCTCTACAGTAGCCAAGCTGTTTCAGACAACGTAAGCACTGTCTGAATGTGCTGTATTATAAATGCAGTAAGTTTTATGAGTGTATGTCTTTTGGGGCTACTCATCTTATGAGTACTAGCTATTCTGAAAGGTCACCTGGAAGAGGCAGCTGATGGAAGGACCACCAGCACTGCAAATGCCTGATATTGCTTGAAATTCCCCTTAAGTTCAGGGTAAAAGGCATCTGCAAACCCTGGTGGACCACTGGTCTGGAGAGCTTGATGCATACCAGTTTCTGCAGCAACAGCACACGAGGGGAACATAGCTAAACAACACAATCTAGTTATGTTCAATGGTCCAGCCCTAGTTGTTTTTGGAACTGTTTAAAATCTTGCCCATAAGCACTGAACTGAGAGGTTGAGAAATACCTGTTAGAAATTGGATGCTATATTGTACAGCAGAACAACAGAAACACCCAAGTTAGTTTCTTCCAGGTTCTGACATAATGTCCCTTTAAGCATATTTTCTTTAGTCCCCCATGTCCTCTACAAAAGTATTCCAGATTCCTTTTCCTCCTGAGCTTATGTCTTCAGGAATTTTTGGGTATTTTTTGGAAGAAACGTATTCAACTTAATATCAATTTTCCTTTGTATTGCTCAAGATGAAAAAATTTTTTTGCAACAAGGCCTGAAGAACAATTCCTTCTGAAGAGGATGAGGCCAAGCATTTCTCTTCTTCAAAATGGCTGTAGCTTCCTATTCTCAGCAGGTCCAAGGCTTCAGGCTGCCTGCAGAGAAGTTAGTGACCCCTTTTTCAACATGGTCACCTCACTTCTTATAGTCAGTGCCCTCCATGGAGTGAGCTTGACAGCCCTGGTGTAGGTGGAATTTTCACTTAGCTTCTCAAAGCCCATATACCTCCAGGATGCTGAATGACAGCACACTCATCTGCCTACACACAGAACTGAGGCATTACAGCATTGGACAACTCTGATTGATTGAATAGACCCTGAGGGCAGGACCCTATTACCAAGCCAATGCTCAGAACTGATTAACCCCTTAGCCAGTGTCAAATACAGTACATTGCTGTAAGAAGACTATAAATCATAGGATAACTGTAGGGTCAGGCCTATTGTGGCCCTCTTATATCTCTTGCCTAAAGCCTACTGTTGATTTTTCTAAACAGAGTATGTTAGTGCTATTCTGGCAGAAGTATAACAGTACAGGAGTTTCCTACCTAGATTTTTGTTAATAGGAATATTGTGTAGGTTGTTTGCTTTTTTCCTTGTTTCTCCTGATCACAGAGGGAAATGCATTACATGAGAGACAAGGTGTATTTGTGGCACAGTACCAGCCATGCCCACACACTGTCTTGTAGAATGGAACCCAGGGTTCTGTGTTTGGCTCTGTTGGTATATTTCCTCAGAATGGGAATCAGAAAGTTGACTAATTTAGCAAGGAAACACCTGAAGTTAGTAACATCTGACAGTAGAAAATGTCAATGAAAAACACCCTCTGAAAAGAAGACCTTTTTGCCTGTACTCAAGGATTAGGACCCTTGCTCAGATCTCCTGTTTGGAATCCATGGGCTGTTATTGCCTCTTGAAAGCAGGTGTTCAAACTTTGAGAGAAAGAGCAGGATCTGCACACATGAAAATAGGAGAAAGGCCCTGTGACTATGCTAGTGTTAGTGGTGGTGATAATTCTCTTTTATAATGCAGCACAATGGCTAAGGTACTATCCCGATAGCTGGGAACAGTAAGGAGCCCTGCTCTCACATTCACAGCCATATTTGCCATTATACATCACTGGCATAGATGAGGAATGAACTCAAGCAAGGACCAAGATCCATGTTGTCTCTCATTCTGCAAATGTGTGCCATGTTCCTACTTGTTTTTCCCTGTCCGGCCCAGTGAATCCTGAATTCTCTATTCTTCATGATAGGGCAGCTGTGTGAAAACCAGCATATAATGCATCCTCTCCTGAATAGTGTAGAATATAACTTAGCTGAGAGTACTGCTTAGGGCATCCTCTTGGGAGGCAGAAGATGTAATGAGAATATCCTCACATTGAGGAGAGGGCTGATTCCGAGTCATCCACTTCCTGGATGAATGCTTAAAGACAAGTGCCTGCATTATCCCCTCCTTATAAAGGAAAATGAAAATGGCCCCTCATCTAACTACACCTATCTTTATCAAGAGAGACATAAAGGGCAAATTTTTCAAAAATGGGTTAGGCCCAGGTCCTCAAAGACATTTAGGCGTTTGATTTTCTTTGATTGTAGGGGGAATTAGCTTCCAAAGTGCCTTTGAGGATCTGGACCTTGGAGATTTAAGATACTCAATGTCATTTATCAAATGTGGAATCAGTAGGAGTCGGGCATCTAACGAGAACCCCACAGTCTATATGTTTCTAAATTATGTATGCACTTTGAAAATGCTAAGCCCTTTATCATGCAGGAAATCAGGATTGAAGACTGATGATCCTTTCTCATCTTAACATCCCTTGTAAAGCTTGCTAAGATCATGTGAGCACTGTGATGGACACATCACAGTCATATATATGTCATGCACCCAGAGATATTTTATATCTATATACACTTCTGATGGACAGTCAGTTTCCTTCCAATATGGCATGTCTTATGATAGGCTGCTTTTTAATTATTTAAATTATTTCTGCATTTTCTGATGCTTAGATCTTTCAACTATATATTTCATTTTAAAAAGAAAATTCTGCGTATCTTTACACTGATTGATGGTTTCTAAAAATGCAGTATTTCAGTATTGATTTAGCAGAACCAATCCTGTGAATAATGTCTATATATTTTATTGAAATAAAAGGTTTGTGCTATTTACTTTGAGTGTTAACTTCCCAAGGCTGATCTATAACTTTCTGTTCTGGTTTTTTGTTTGGTCTTTTTCTGTTTGTTTGGTTTGTAGTTTTGTTTGTTTGTTTGTTTATTTGACCAACAATAACCGAAACCTCTCTTCTGGCCTTTTAACAATATAGCTTTTAAAATAATCTCCTGCTTTTAAGCACTTTATGGTAAATATTTGCCTTCTCTCTCACTTAGGTAGTTTAGGCAGGAAGCTGCCGACTGTAATTAGGTGCTGAGTTTTTCCAGAGAGGTAAGGGCTTGGTTTTTTCTTTTATATTTTATTTTAACTAAATTGCTGTTAGAATTTCATGGTAACCTGGGAATTTTTTGAGATCCTTTGCTCCAAACATTGTCAATGTAACACAGATAACCTTCACCACCTGCTCAATGTTAGTCTACCTTTTAATGATAATTAAAGAGAATTCAGGTCTTAGAAACTCTCATAGACTCTACATCTGATACCGAAAGCAAGATCATATCTTTGCTATTCTACTCATATTTTTTCCTTATTATTTTTTTCTTAAGGATCGTTTCCTTCTCTAGTGATAAGGTGGTTTGCCACTTTGAGAGCAAGAGTGGTTAAGTTCCCTATTGTTAGCATGTGATTCACCTTTTTGGTCTCAGGTCCCTTTCAGACATAATAAGCAGCATAAACTGCCTTTATATCTTTTCTTATCTTCAGCCATTCTGAGATGAATCTTCTTCATGCAGTCACTCTATTCTAAAGTTTCTATAGCGCATCCACTGCTTTATAGTAAATCTGTTTTACAATTCTATATATGGCCTGGCACGTAAGTTTAAAATAAGACAGAGGATGAACCATTTATGAAATAGGAAGTAATGAGTAAGAGGGGAATTATTTTAAATATTGTCGGAGATATAAAAGGAGCAAAAAAAAAAAAAATCTGGGGATACAAAAGGGATATAATTTATCTGCAGGTATTAGTATACTAATTACGTACTGTGAATATCTAGCTATCTATTAGTACTAACAAAAATAACTGATGCCTGTAAGTGTGGCTCCTGTAAAGGGAATATGATACAATAAATTAAAATTTGTTGCTAAAAACAGAACACCAGAAATTCAAAGTTATTATAGGTATAATATTAGTGAATTAGAGATGCATAATTGAGAGCATTGTTGTGAAATATATTTATTTGGGAAAGAAATGAGGAAAAGCACATCTATCGAATAGAGGATTCTCAGAATTATGGCGAGTGTGTCAGGGACTGAAGATGTGTCTAAGGCCCTGCCATATTTGGTCCATTGTTGTGCACATCGACAAAATACCATAGAAGGAGATCTTATTGCTAGTTGGTAGGATTTTAATCTTCAGGAATATAACTATGCATCAGTCACCTAGTGGGATTCATCCTGCTAGAGGGGAGCAATACTAAATAAGCTGTTGTTGGCATGGAGGTGTTACCATGGGCCATTCTGACCTCATCTCGTGCTTTGGCCCCATGTGAGATGATGTTGAAACTGGACACTCCTGTGCCCTTAGTACAAGGTCCAGCAGCACACCTCTCCTCATTGGCTCCTCCACTATGGATATCAAAAGGTCATCATCAGTGCTCTGCAAGAGTATCCTGGACTGTCTTCACCAAGCCAGGTTGTCTTTCCAAGAGTGGTTGATTTCCCCCAGAGAACCAGGCCCTTTGGACATGAGGCTACTTTCAACTGTCTCTAGGTAGCCTCATCAACTTCTTTTTCCTCACCAGGTGACCCTTTTCCTCACCTGTAGCAAATTCCCACAACAGTGTCACCGATATTAGCCTGCCCCTTAATTCTTACTCATAAGCTCTCAATTCATTCATGATCCTCTCCTAGGCAGAGAGTTGCTCCCTAACATATAAAAGCAGCTCCACCACCTCACTTTGCTGGCCAGTCTTTCCTAAAAGGGACATAGCTATCCCTGATGACATCCAAGTCACACAAACTATCTCACCATGTCTCTGCAATTGCAAGGAGATCTTGGCCCTGTGACTGCACACAGATCTTTAATCCTTCCTGTGTGTTCCCAATGGTGCATGCATTTGTGTGCAGGCATTTCAGAGAGGCAATTGTGCATGCAAGTTTCCTAGGAGGGGTGCAAGAGGATCTGCTATAACCATACACACCCTTGAGGCTGTTGGCTGTGTGGTTCTCCTCTTGGGAGACAGCCAAAGAACATTTGTTGCTGCTCAGGACAGCCAGGCTTATTCCCAAGTTGGATGCCATGGCCTGAGCATTGCCCCCCTGGACCCTGCATTCTGAGTCCTTCCCTTTAAAGCCTGCCAAGTCAGCCAACCTGCTTCCAGAGACTCTCTTGCCTCTTCTAGACAGGTGGATCCCATTCCTACCTAACAGTCTAGAGGCATCAAAGTAAATACCATTTTTATAAAGCCAAAACCCTCACAACAGCACCAGTCACAAAGCCAGAATTTGATTGGCATTATATCTCTATTTCTGACTGCACCTTTTTGTCTGACTGGTAAAATGGAAGAGATATCTGTATATTAAAACTATATCTATATCTCATCTAAATATCCAAAATAAAAAATTATATAAAACATTGCATTTAAATTATATTAAAATATATTCAGTACATTATCTATTGAACATTGTCTTATGGTGTCACAGGGACACTCATGTATTGGCTTTCTCTTATGCCCATTATTTGCAGGATTAACATGTGGAATTATTCAGCCTTTGCCAACTGGCACAACAGAAATAGATGAGGGTGGTTTAAGGAATGTCTTGAACTTCAAGTATTCCCAGTTTCTGTCACGTTGGTCAGGCTTTGCACCATTCCTAGGAGAGAAAGGGAGAATCAACTGCCAAGTACCCCTCGGTGCAAGAGGATGTGATGCATAGGTGAGAAAGTGTGTTCTTCATAAACAAACCAGCAGCTATTCTATGAACTCTTGAAAAACATTAGTAAGGGCTGAATAGATCATTTATTTTAAGATTCAAAACACTGAAAGTAATTTAAAACAGTATAAAATAGGAAAGAACTAATTTAAAAATAATTTGAAACACATGTATATGTGTGTGATAAATAATTGGTTTGTGTGAAATATGGAAAATATGTGCAATTGTAAGGAAATAACACTCATAACTCATGAGATTTCAACTAGCCAAAATAGTATTATAAGGCCAGCAAAACCACTCACAAGGGAAAAGTGCAAAATTCCAGTAACAATTAAATGAACTAGTTTATTCATTTGTGATTCAAAAAAACCCTCAACTAAATATAACGTACTACATTGTGGTAGCAAAATAGTTCCTATGGAAAAAAGAAAATTATCCACCCTGTAGGTTAATTTTTTCTAAGCTTTTTTTCCCTCCAAAAGAGAGGAAAAAAATGAGAAAGAAAGAAGGAAAGAATAGAAATGGATTGAAAGGAAAATTGAATAGTCCTTATCAAAGACATTATATGATTTGCAAACAAGTGCCCCAAAGCAACAAAAGCTATAGATTTGTTCATACTACTACCCTTTAGGAGATTTTATAGGTCTCTTGGTTTTGAGTGACCCAGAATTTGCTAATAAAATGTTATTACTTACATATCAAAATAAACATTTTATTTAATTCTGTATGTCTCTGAATTATGCAAATGACTGACAAAGTAATTTTTCCACTTCTTTAAAAAACCAAACACGTGGTCGTAAGACTTCAATTGAGAATGTATTAATTCCATAACCACCATTATGCAAGTCTATCACTGCATTTTGAGAGGAAGTTTACATTTCCAAATACCACCTACAGTTCTTAGCTCCCTATCCCAACCCTGCAGAGCCGGGGTCTGCAGAAGAAGAACATTGTCATGTAAGCTGATTTTATTTATCTGGCTATATATGTGTGTATATATATATTTTATTCACTACTCAAGTGCTGGTTTAATATCAGACAGTGAGTGCTCTGGAGACAGGGTCTAACCTCAGTGTTAGTAGATAGCTCCATTTTAACTCTGTACTTTGAAATGGACATCTGAGAAAACTGACAGAAAGAGTCTTACAACATCCCATTTTTTTTGCCAGTTACTCTGTTAGTCGAAAATACATATAATTTTAACCTCTGCCTCTTTCCAAAATCATCTCAGAAAACCAGACATGCAAGCAGTGTTTCCCAGTACTGATGGCATTTCAATGGCAAGAAGTGCTTGATAGAAAAAGATTATATGACACAAAAAATAATTAAAAACATACTAAAAAAAAGAGTGGCTGAGAAAATAGCTGTTCTTCTCAATGAATAATAAGGTCAAGGTTCTCAAAAAAATCCTTTAGTGTTTTAGTTTGTGCCAATCTTGCATTACTGTAATTCGACGAAAGATAAACATTATGTCTAAATTTGGGCAAATGTATTAAAATCCTCTGTTTTGATAGCATTAAAAATATTTTAGGTAATTTTTTCTTTTTAATCTGGGAAGAAGGATAAACCTTTTTTGTGGAGAGAAGTGTAGCAATTTGCAATGCTTTTTGTATTACAGGATATCTGCACTAGAAAAATGTTTTATTTTGGACAGAAAATTCTTCTTCAAGTATAGTGGAGTCAGTCTTGGATAAGCATTCATACATTTTAAAAAGAATGGGGAAAAAGAATGGCTTCCTCTAATTAGGCAGCTTGATCAATGTATGCATTAAAGACACATTTCCTAATGTATTATGAATTCAGATGGGTGAGAGGAAAGCAGGCTTAAACAGCTTTTAAAAATAGCCCAGAATCCTCTGTAATTTTCCCCTACTCTCCTCCTCTGCATGCCAGTGTTAACATAGTCTAAAATTCTTCAGCTTTCTACTACTAAAAGAAAACCATAGAAGAAGTAGTCTAAGGAAAAAAATATTTTCTAGCTCCAATTGTATGCAAAATATTAGGGGAAAAAAGGTGTCTTAAGCAATGTTTATATTCATGTTGTCTTCTGCATCCAACTCTTTCACTCAGGTTTAGTGCAAAGATTAAACCCAGCAGTGGAGATGTAAAGAAAGGATTATTGCTCAACCTCAGGGAAGACTAATTATTAAAGCAGAGCAGCCGCTAACCTGCAGGTCCTTGGATCTTCTGCAGTATGATATGATGATTGATAACCTGACCTACACTTCTTGGATCACTTGGCAGGTAGAAATATAGCATCTGCTGTATTGTTAATGCAATAAATTATACCCATTTCAAACATTATTTCAGTAAATTAAATGCACAGATCTGTAATAGTTTGCATAAACTATGTAAATAAGTGCCATGACTTACGTGTTGCGACTTGGGCATAAATTCAGTCAACTTCTTTTAAAGGCAGAAGTTCAGTATGGATATTTAAGATGGCTTGTGCAATCATATTAATCTTTCTACTTCATATTTCACATTTTTATGAGAACTTTATTACTAAATAATATATCTCCATGTTCCCTTTTGTAGCTGTGCTGTCCATTACTTGCCCAAACTACTTGCTGTCATTAGTTATAGCAGTTTTATGCTTCATATACTACACAGCTTCTGATGGCTGTCTTCCTAATAAATTCTTCATCACCTTCAACATGACCATCTGCATTGCAGCTTCATTAATATCCTTTCATTCCAATTTCCAGGTGGGCAATGTCTTGCTTAGTTAAAGCTTTTTGTAAATTATTAATTATTGCAACCAAGAAACCTCCTCCCTGGGCTCTCACTGGTATCATGAAATAGTGATTTCATGGATATTACAGAAGTGTTCCTCAGTGCTGTCTTTATCTGTTAGGTTAATGAGGATCATTCTGCTTGAGCACAATGGATCAAAATCTGGCCTTTGGTGTGCACAGATATTTCTCATAGATTTCACTGAGCTCATTGCATCTGCATCTCAGGCTTAGGAGCCTTTTAAAGTAGCATGGAGAATGCAGAGCACAGATAGAAAAGTTTGCCCTGGTAAAACAGGTGAAGCAGAAACTGAACAACTCTGAGACTTGAAAGATTCTGGACCAGTACAATCAAAAGGTGAAAAACCCTTAGGCCACTGGGCAGGAGATCCTGGGTGATCTCAATTTCCTGGCTGCATAGAAGGTTAAATACAGCTCTTCAGCAGATGGGCTCTATGTTGTTTGATTCCTTAGGGAGACACTCTGCTGACTATAATATGGAGTCAATTCAAATATGAGAACCAATATGCTGAACATTGCTGAATTTTACATCTTTGAAAAGTCTTTGAAATAAAGAAAAAGTCACTAGATTATTTTTCACATTGATGAATCAAATAATTCTTTTACCATATGCATAAAAATACTTGCTCTGGTATGGCTGGATATTTTTCATTTTATCATTCGTTTTTGCACCTGTATGGGAAATTGTTAAAGCCTGACAATGTTGAAAGCAATACTGAGATTTTAATGCAAAGTTCCAGGCAGTCTTCTCAGGAAAGGTGTTGCAATGAACCCTACATATATTATGTCTACATTTCTGCCTGCGCAGATTTGGAGGATTTGCAGTACAATTCTTCTGCAAACCCATTTTTAAAAAAGTTGGATATACTCTTGAAAAGAAAAAAAGCCAACCTCCTTTGTTCTATGGTTTGCACTGACCCTATTTTCAGTCCATTTGAACTTTCTTCATTTTTTTCCTTCAAATTCTCTTCTTTTTGTCCTCTTTTCTTCTGCAGTCACTGATTTCATGTCTCCAATTTGAGACCAATTCAGAGACTCATTTATACTCAAATTTCAGGACTCAGGCCCATGTCCAAAACTGAAACTTTTTCTTGATGTGCCATCTCAAAGGTCCCAAAGTGATGCTGGCTGGTGTGTGAGACCAGAGAGCAAATCAGAAGTCCCACACAGGCCTCAAAACAGTCTTCTGAAATAAAGAGCATAAGAAAGGAAGAAATGTGTCTTGATGGGTCAATCAGAAACCCTCCATTTGCCTCGGAAATGAAAAGGAAGAGGAGAAACTTGGTTTGGCCTGAAGAGAAGATGTTCCTAAGGTGATAAGAGGAGCAAGTTTTTCTGAGTTAAATGTGAACAAGTGCCTCTGTAAACCAAAAGGACTTTGTCCTTCAAACAGGTCCCTGAAACATCATGGTAGGACACAGAGAGCTTTTGAGCCAGGCAGGCACCTGCCCAGCTCTCCTGTCAAAACCTCATATTATTCCTGAAGTAACAAGTATAGTTTTATTTGACCATTAATTAAAGACTACTTCAGCTAGGTGGCTAGGATCTTGGCAAGCCAGAGACTAGCCGATTCCTATAAGTTTCACAACATTGAATGCATTAATTTCCTTTGCCTAATTTATGTAATGAAGTAACCCAAGTCTGTATGCACCCAAGACCAAACCTGCCCTTCTTAAGTGTTCTTTGTTTTTTTCCTCTGGTTTTTATTTTTTTCTATAATGCTAATCCAAGGTTTAGACAGACTGTGGGGCCCACCTACTGTGGAAATCTTTTCCCCAATATAATTGTTAGCAGAGGCTCCAGCCGTTTGAGAGAAATGAAAACAAAACCTTATTATCCAATAAAGGATCGTTAAAAATTCAGCAGCTAGCAGTTTTTGGCTGACAAAATTGTTGAACACACCAAGAAGCAGAAAGCAAAATTGGCTATTTTCTGATCACAGACCTAATTAAAAATGAACGGCTTAACTGCACCATTATGTGCCAATGACTGTGACCTGCATGGTATTTTCATTTCTGAATCTCTTTATATAAAGAATTTCCTGTGAGATTTTGTTACTCTCTAAATGCCTCTGTATGGTATTGACTACATCTGAAGGTAAGGTTTTGTTAAAAGAAACTGTCTGGCTTTAATGGTGTGGAAGTTGAATGTATATATATATATTTTATTGGGTCAGGTACTAAGATGGGATATCCCAAAGCACCAGTCTTATGGATTTGGGTTGTTCTTTTCTTACAAATTCAGTTTTACAGCCTACAGCAGCCAGTTGAAAATAAGACAATTAAGGTTATGTGAAAATTGCAGAACTGTAGGACTTCCTGTAGTCTACCTTAGGAACTGAAATGTTGTCTTGGCAAAGTCAGTGCCTGTCTGTGACCATATTCAGTGTAAAACAGGGCAGAATTGGGTTTTATTGCCTAGATTCCTTCTTATGTTTATTCCTCACAAATCAGCATAATTTTTTTAAAAATAAATTTGAACCAGTCTCTTTAGTGCTTTTGCTCTGGAGCCTACAATTACTTGAGTTTCATGATCTGTTACCCCATTTCTTTCCCTGTGTGAGCCAGAGACAAAGGTCTTGCAGAATAAAGCTTCATTAGATCACAGAGATATCATAAATAATTTAACAGAGTTTATCATAATTGAAGGGTTCTTCTCACAAGGGGATTAAGCTGACCTGGGGGCAGAATTAATTCCCACCTCCGGAATCAACTATCAGAAAAAGTTGAAAATCTTTGGAAAGTCCTGCTGGGCTCTCCCCTACTCTGGCCAGGCATCCCAACCTCACTCAGTGTTGAATCATGCCTAGAAAGAGGACTCGTACACATAGGAATTCAAGGTGTTAGGAAAACTGCATTTTTCATGCTAATAGGTCTGGTGTTATGTTTCTGAAAAAAAAAAATCAATCTTAAATAGACTTTCAAATACATTGAAATCATTGTTAATGGCTTATTTCACAATAGCAGCTCCATAATTTCTGAAATGACAGAATTAGAGCAACTAAAGAAAAAACTATAGAATTGTACAAAGGATGAATAGGGAGTATGCTTTCACCAACTTTCAAAAGTAAGCATTGTCAAGTTTCTTCTCTTACTCATTTAAGTGTAATCTATGGTTAAAACCTCTAAAGTCTACACACCCATTATAGATTTCTGTAGCAAAAATAAATTGCAGAATTGGATGATCTCTGACCCAATAATGCAGCTTCTTAATGTAATAACATGGCATTACATTTATGTACCTCAAGAGTACCAACTCCTTCTGTATAGCAGTGCCACCAAATCACAACACAAATGGCAAACCCATATATTTTTACCTTATAGAGTATATAGAAAGGCCTAGTTAGAAGCTGCTCTAATACATAAATAATCCAAAGAGTGATGTAGTCCTACTATTTTCCCATCAGACAATCATATGAGCAATGACAGTTACGTAAGTAACTTTTTTACATGTTCGAATCCCATGTAGAGATGTCATTGCATTTCAGGACAGCACTCCTTTTTACAGATGTTATATGTGTAGCAGTTGCTCCTTCTTACCTTTTTTTTTTTTTCCCAGAATTCAAGTTTATTATGAGACTACTCTCTACAGTCTAACAGAAAAAATAAAAGAAAAAATGGAATGGGTCAGGCACCATTGTTCATGCATGAGCAAGGTCACATGAAACCACATAAATTTCTGATCTCCTGTTTTATTAAGAGCCCCCCACTTCAGGCCTTTTATGACAAATTAAATTGCAGTATACTTTGACTTTGGACCAACTCTTGCAGAGATCTGATGAAAAAGTTATTTGTTTCCTTTAAACAACCAAACAGAAATTTTTCTTTTGACCCTATTCTAAAGAAATACATTGCTAGAAAATGTGGAGTAAAGAGAGGATAGAAATCTGTTGGTTAAAGATCTTGTATCACCAGCTCAGGTGGCTTGGATGTCACCCTTATGGTCTTCTGATGTTACTTCAGAAAGATTGTACTGTCAGCAGGAAAATGGGCCTTTTTGAAAAGATTTTCTCCTTTACCAAAGAGTCTTATGAGATGTTAAGCTCATTAGGAAACCAGAAGAAAATCCAGCTGAACTTTTAAGTCCTTTTTTTTTACTTTTTCTTTTTTATTTTTTTTTTAACTTTGGTCATTAAGATTGCGAAAAGGGGCTTAGCTTTTTGAGCAGCTCCAGGGAAAGATGGGGAGGGGGAAAATGTTGAGATCTTATGACTACAGTTGTTAATATACAGTGGTGATACTATTCAAGCTGCGATAGTCAAAGGCCTGTCGGCACTTCCATTTGAAACCCAGTCTTTTTAACATTTATTTTTCCAAAAAGAAGTCCAGTGTTAGTTGGATTTTAGCATACAAAAATGCATCCTGGGAGAAAATTTTCTTTGTGACATTTCAAATAGCTGGTTTGCATTGTATATGTTAGAAATATTTCAAAGTCCCAGCCTGAGATGTATTTTTGCATTTGTATCCAGCTGTCAGCCATTTATTTGTGTATGCATTCATAGGTAGAGATCTATGACAATGTGTTTGTGCCTGTGTGTGTGAGTATCTATTGTCCTACAACCTGCAAGAGGACTACCCTTCTGCTTAAATGTTAACACAGGCCTGAACTTTCCACAGGTTAACAGCACCTTGCCGGATGAAGTCTTTACACCTGCTCAATCAACAGGATGGAGATCCAGCTGTTCTCTTGCCAGCTTGAGCAAGCAGTCCATGTTTTTGGAAGTCCCAGCCTTAAGTTTTGCTTTTTGTGGTATAAATGCACTATGCAGGTAGAGAGAGTGAGAATATTTTCATTAAAAAACCACATTGGTATGATAAAGGAGCAAAATTAATTCAAGAATAAGGGAAGGAATAGATCAATCCCTATATTCTCAGGTGAAGGCAATGAAAGGGGAGAAGAATACTTAGAATTACTGTTTGTTATCTTCTGCAAAACAATTTAATTTATTAACTTTTGATTTACTAAAAATTATGCTTAAATATGTAGAAAGCTATTTTTCCTATTTTAGAAAAGAAAATACTGAATAAAGGTAAAGAACGCTGTCAAACAGAGAGCTAAAATTTTGTCACTCATCGTCTTATGTTCTTCCATACTTATTGGGTGATTTCTACTGATCTTGAAAAATTAAACTGTTTTTAATGACGTAAATTGGTGAAATATTGGAGAGTGTTACAACTGCATTTTGAGAAAGACATACCTTGAACTGTTAAGAGGTGTAAGGGGATACAGATGTATCACTGACTTTTAAGGAGCAAGAGCCTTTATGAAAGACCTCACACTCCATCTACACTTTCTATTTCTTGAAAAATTGCAGAAGATGCAAATAAGTATATGACACTTGTTACAGAAATCATGATTTTCTGCTTGTTCAGGGTAGCTGATCACTGTCAAAGAGTAATGTTATTCAGAGCCCACTGGGACTTTACCATACCATTTGCTTTCCTAGGAGTTCCTGTTGTTTCCTTGGCTTAGTGTGGCAAGAGAGAAGGGAAGTCCAGCTTATAAGAGAGTAATAGAATAAAATTTAAGAATTAGCCTTATCACTCATTACTGTCATTAGCAACTTCAGGAAAGTACACATATCCAAAACCATGCGGCTCCAAATAAGATTCCTCGGGGATTCAAACAAGACTAGGGCCAATGGGTTTTCTCAATAAATAGGAGGTTAAGAGGTTCTCTAGGGAGGATGAGATCATATCAGTAATGGATGAAGATACTTGCCAGAAAACAGAATCCTTGAAGTAGGAAAGGGACAGGACCACTCCCAGTAATGCTGGTGAGGTGTGAGGCATGAAGGAACCACACCAGCAGCTTACTGCCCAGGGGTTTTGCAGATGTGGAACTGAAAGGTGAGTGGCCCTAGGCCGAGGTAATAAATATTGTTTCAACAATAAACATTTTTTTCTCCATGGTTTCACAGACTAGGGAGACAGGACCCATGCAAGGTAGCTCTCTAGTGTTTTCTTTTCTGGTGCAAGGCACAGGAGCACCAAACTTAGGAAAGATAATGTAGTGTGTGTTATTTCCATCACAATGGAAATGATGAGAACTGCAAGGTGGCTGCTTGCCTCATCATGGACAATTTTTATTTTGTTTGACCCTGTTTGCTCATTCTGAATCTTTTAAATATATCCTGTTATCAATTGAACCATTTGTCCTTATGAATGAATATCTTGTAAAAATGGATCTCTTTTATTTTCGTTATTTTTTCCTTGGCAATTACACAAATCAGTGCTTCTCTAGTTTGGATAGCATACACTTTTATTATGATGTTGTTGTGTGTGAAGCCAAAAGAGGTCCTAGATCACTGAATCTGATCTTACAAAAACACTGGAACTTGCCCACTTTCATCATTTACCACTGTCTGCAGCTTAACTATAGATTAGGCCAAAATTATGTTTCAGAAAGCCATTGAATCTTGATCTGAGGAACTGAAGGAGTTATCAATGTCTTGTTTCCAAGTTTGGTGTTACTGTTACTAATTCCCATGGTTAAACCCTGGTGTCTAATGATACTAACTTTTTGTTTCAGCTTTTCTAAGACTCACTTGCAGAGCTAAGAATTTGATGAAAAGAAGCTCTTCTGTTCAGTCTTTATGACACTGGTCTCTGGATTTGTTACAAAAGATGTCATGTCATGTTTTGATGCTGAAAGTACAAAATATTTTATGTCAATTCAGAAGTGAGACCACATGGATAAAACCAAAGTTTATGATTAAAACTATCATTCAACTGGTGATAGATTTAAAGAAGTTCCTAGCTACAAGCCACTCACATACTTCTATTGGCAAAGATTTTAAATGCATGCTAAAATACTAATAGGAATACTAGTTAGGACTTTGTGCCTTCAACAACAGAGATATATTGTGTAAATGTACTTCAGGCCTTCCGGTGAGATGAAAAGATGTATGCCATTCTCCTGAGTAATACAATTTCACTTAATATCAACCTTAAAAGACAACTTTTAGGCAACAGACTTTTGTAGCTTACTTATTACTTGATAGAATTGTGTTAGAGTTCATCTGATATCATAATGTCATGATATAAATGCAAATTAATTTTAAATCTTAATTTTAACTAAGAGCTGCAGGTAAGAAATAGTTGTCTAATGATGTTTTTCTTCCCAATACAGTGATGGCCACTTTTCAACCCATCAGTCTTGTTGCTGGTGATTTAATTCTCCCCTTATATCCTCTGTCTTCTATTCTCCCCATACAAAAGGAAAAAATAAGTTAGATACATATTTTTTTACTCTCTAGAGAGAGTATGTCTCATGGGCAGAGAACACGTGAAAACTCTTGAGCAGCAATGTTTTACATATTGCCCTGGCAGCAATAATTGGGTCTTTTATTCTAGCAGTTGCTGTTGCAAAGGAGGAAGGAATTGTCTGCATTCCTATAACAGCTTGAAAACTTGCTCCTCCATCTGCAAATGACCCATAGTGTGAGGTAATGGGAAGAGAGCCAAACTTTAAACAGTTTTTATTTGGATTCAGTTGAATGCCAGGTGAAGATTCAGACTTCCTTTTTTTTTTTTTTCCCAAATATTTCCCTCAGTCCAAGATGAGAAGCAAAGTCTTGTATTCCATTGTTCCTTTTTCTCCTCCACAGCAGCATATTTTAAAGATGGAAATTCAGCTATCTGTATTTCCCTACTTTTGTCAGTTTGGGTCATAGCCTTAATGTTACTTAAACAGTTTCTTTAAAGTAATGGAGCCCTTAATATAGACTTAATAAAGCAATGTAAGGCGGTATGGATTTCCTTCTGTCTAAAGTTCAGAGGCCTTTATCTGAATAATACATTAGATACTTTTATTCACTGGTGAGGCTTCGTAACAGGAAAAACTTTGAAGGCAACGACTATCCTGTCATTAAATTGATAATAGACATGTTCTTTACTTTTTATCCCTTTTGTAGCACATCTTTTACCTCTGACAGGTTTCTCTAGGAATTAAACAGGGACCATAGGATGCTTTTACCAGCATATAACAATGTGGTCTCCTAACTTGTTGCAAGCATAAATAACTGTGGTGAGGAAAACCTTATCAAAAGGTTCTTTGATACTTGCATGCTACTTGTATTGTTATTATACATACAATGTTGTAATGAAAAGTAGAATACACTTTTAATATTCTTTTTCAGTGTAAGAGGGATGCATAAACTAGGTTCATTTTAAGGTTTAATTCAAAATTTCTTCCATAAAATGTATGTTGACAATATACGAATTAGAATTCAGTGATACCTATAAAACAAAGGTTTATTTCCTGGAGTTGAATATCTGTGTGCCTTCATTTAAAAATAGAAGGCTTTTAAAGAGGTTTTAATATGCCAAAATACAAAAACATTTCTAACATATGTATAGCAAAATCCCAGATGCAAATCTTTCACTCAGAATGCCATATTCTATTTCATGTTTGCTTTTGTATATGTTTATAGTCCCAGGATTAGAGATTTTGCAAATATCCACCAAATCTCCTATCAATTGTGAACAACCCCTGTTAAACCCGTTTATGCTGTTGGAGAAATTTGAGAATGTTTTGTATATCCTTCTCAATATTTGTAACTCATTTTCCCTATTTAATCTATGATAATTTTTTTTTATTCTCATTAAAATCCATAGCAAGGGTGTTTCAAATGAAGAATTGCCAAAAATGCATTAAATTCGGGAAAAAGTTGTACTTAGTGTTTTTGATAACCATTTCCAAATTCTCCACTGGTGTAGACAAAAATGTCTTCGACTTCAGAAAACTGTTTTGTATTTGCCGTAAAATCTGATCTAATGAAAGTGAGTATATTGTTCTTCTGGTTGTATCTTAGCACTCTGATGTGCATCAAAGTAAAAAAGAACTGAATATGAAATGTGTAGGAACTAGTCCAAATGCTCTGTCCAATCAGTCCTGAGAGGCAAAGAAGATGAGAACAAATTTGGATATTTCCAGGTTTCACCTGTGATAGTAACAAGTTTTTGCATGGCTTTTAGTGAGGAATTGAAATTTTGCATGAATCTCTCTCTGTGAAATGTCTGATTCATGTTTTTTGACATTCAGATGATAAAATCTTTATGGCTTGCATTATTAGTGAAAACCCAGCATAGCTTGACAGAAATTTATGGAAATATGCTTGATTTGCAATAGGGTAGGTGATTTTGAACAACATGTTATGTCATTTATAGATGCATATTTTCATCTGAACTGTGATAGGAAATATTTTGAGCTAAGTCATGCATTACTGCAAATCCAGATTGGAGTGAACGATGTTTTGTGAGAGCTGATGTATCTATTTTTAAAAAAATAATAATTCTTATTCAGTTTTTAAAAGGAACAAAATTTGAAATAATTTATGGTTAAAAATTAGCAAAAATACAGTTATTTTCATGATGAGAAGTAACTCCAGTTATTTGTAACATTAAGTTGAAAAAACCAAGCCCAGTAATTCAAGTAATGTATATCAGCTGTCTAATTCTCTTCTATTTCAGTTATACAGTGAAATTATTGAAATTATTAGCTGCAAATGATCAGATTACATTGACCCCAGCATGCATAATTTCAGTTTTTTTATTTGTATTTATTTGTAGCTTTCCTTAGCAGACTCAATATCTTTTATCAATTACAGCTTCATACTAAAATATATAAGGGAGTGATTGACTTAATAAGGAAATTAATATGTCTTATTGCTTCCGGCTAAATGCTTTGCAAAATCATGACCCATTACTTTGGTATCCTGTAGATGTCACAAATAAAAATTCTTCAATCAGAGAGATCCATGAGAACCAGATATGAAAATAACTGATATAATCCCTTTTGTGAGAAGTGAGAATATATCACTCAAAATCTAGAAAAACACATTAGTCTGTAAACCTCTAACTTTTCATATGGAATGAATAATTGCTTTCTGCTTTTAAAAATTATCTTTGAACTTTAAATAAAATTATTTTATTGGACATATCAGGTTAATATAATTTAATCAATTCAGATTTCAGTTTTGATCTGTTCCCTGCTTTTAACTCAGTAGAATTTTATAATTCAAACAGAAGTGTATCTAGAACTGATGTTGACACTACACTTAGCAACTTTTTTCCAAGGACATTATTAGCAAAGGAAACTGGAGGTGAAATGGGCGATTATTGATTCCAAAGGTAATGAGCTTGATTATTTACTTTAGTCTTAAATTTGAGCCAGCTAACTTAATAATGTCACCAATCTTACAGCGGATTCATAAACATATATTGGAATGGGAAAGTTCACAGTCTTTTATATATTGCATGAATGGACTTCCCAGGTAACCAGAAAATATTATTAACCTTTAGTGATTCATCTGCAAACCTAAAGCTAACAAAAAATATTGGACTGATTGCAACAGAGCAGTTTTGAAATGAGAGGATTAGCTAAGGCAAAAAGGGGATTGGTAATGCATAAAGCTATTCCCTCCTTGTAGATCTCCCTACCTTGTGAATCAGAGGAAGCTGAACTCATCAGAGATATGAAAATGAGATACAAGAAAAACAACACAGCTATACTGGAGTTTATCACTGAACTGCTCAGTACTTTCTGATGAATGAGACTATTATTCTGGGAGTTCATGACAAAAGGCCCTTCCTTTGTTGACAAGGGGACTTTTTGTTGAAAGTTCATATTCAGATGAAAAAACAAGTTGGCCAGCTGATGCTTGGTCTGTCAGTAGGGAATAACTTTTGATCATGGTGTGGATAAGATCTGGCTGACACCCAGTCCCTCTGGGAAAGAATATATTTATTCAAATATAACACTGAGCTTTCTGGAAGAATCATTTAGACAAAGCCTTTTAAACATGCCATGCCAAGGGACTCTGCTCTCTACTCCCTCAGTCTGCACTGAACTCCAGAGTACCATTGAACACAGCAATGCTTTGATGACATGTCAGGGGGCAATTTTGCAGCCACTTGGGACCAGGAGTTCTCAATACAGTTGAACAGAAAATCACTAAAACACACAGAGAAATACTGTGGAAACACTGACATTCCAAAATCTGACTGTTTGTACCCTGCAATAGTTGAAGTGGAGATAATACTAAAAACAAGGTGAACCGTGTTCCTTCATTCCCATATCAAGGGATATATTTGATTTTTCGGGTGTGCTGCTAAGTTTTTTGTCAGCCGAGTAATCAGCAAAAGGATGTGTCAGTTCTCAGCATGGTAATAGCAAAAAGTGTGAATGGGGTTCTAGGAGAGAAAAAGAAGGGGTTTTCCAGATTTTTCCCTACTTAATGACAAAAAATTTACTTTAAGTGATGACAGTATCTAATGGACCTTATGGGAAATGTGAGGTAGTTTGAATACAGCAGGAGTCAATGCCTGTTTTTCCCTATGATTTTCGGCTCCTAATGCGCTATAAATAATAACTTCCACTCAGCAGTGGAAGTTTCTGCACTGTGAAGTCTCTTGTGACGTAAAACTTTTCAAATTCTTCTCAATGTAAACAACTGAGCATAGTCAAATATTTTAACTAATATGAAGACTATGGGCTCCTTTAAACTTTATTCTCGTTTAAATGGCTGAAGATAGTAACTTGTCTTAGTTTTTTATCTTGAAGGAAAACCAAATAAAATCTGGAAAATAATGATTGCTTCAAAACTATGAGCTATCTGCATTTTTGTGTATTATTGTTTGCTTACTATACTTTTCTCAGTGTGTTATAAAACTTGTGTTGAAAATACCTTTACATCAGACAAAGAATGCTTTTATTTCTAGTTATGCAGGCGTTTATTAGAGACTCAATTGGAGAAGCAGTAGTTAACAATTTAGGTTACTGACCCTTAAATTGAAACTGATGGAGTTAATTACATCCACCTTATCAATAGGTCAACTAGAGCTTGGTAAAACTTTGTTATTTAAAGAATAAGTCTTTCCTTCTCTTTTACTCTCATGTAGACCACAGGGTTTTGCTTTATGTGGCTTTCTGTTTCCCAAAGACATTTGAGATAAGGATAGTACTGCAAAAAATCACTGTCACTTTAGGACAGATAATTTCTTATTGCTGCAAGTTTAGCACCACTTTTTCCTGTTTTATTTGCTTTTTAGGGAGGGAAATAAAAGCACTGGTTTTTTTTTTTCTTTTTCACCTCCCCCTTTCTATAGTTATTTAGTGATAAGAGGAAGTGATTTACAGGGAATACAAGATTACCTGTTAAACCCACTAGGTTTAACTAGGTGGGGTATGAAGCCCTAGTTTTTAAAATTCTTTTGGTATTAAATACCTCATTATTTAATTGTAATGTATATGGCTTTTAGGCCATAATCACACATTGTTTTTACTTCCAGATTTCACTCTTTGACCTGGGGCAAATCACTTAACCTCTCTGTGCTCCCACTTACTCATCTACAAAATGGGCAAAATAGAATTAACCTAATAAAGATTCACATTTGTCTAGTGCATCATCGTTAATGGGGATGTGAATCATAATGGTGGAGTGCTTTGATGTCCCCAGATGATGCTGTAATCATGAAACTATTATTTTGTATTTGGGCAAAATAGCTGAAAACATATCTGCATAAATTATGCAGAAATAAACTGTACATCTAAATAATTGCATGCAGTTGTTAAGCTGCTAGTGGCCCATGGAGAGATTTGTGAAGCTGTTCCTATGTGCAGTTCCCTCACAGCTTGGTTCTTGCTGAGCCTGGCTGTTCCACCTAACAGTTTTATATTAATAGAGCCTAAATCAGGCCTAAGGTTCTTTTGTTCCTCATCACTGATTTTCGCTAGCAGCATTAAAAAGTTTTCAGCTTATCCCACTTAGAAATAAACCCATTGTGGGGTAAAGGGCCAGAAGGAAAGGTCAGAGTGATTTGAGGAGGAGACAGCAGCAAGAAGGATCATGTGAAAGTCCTGAGGGGTGTTTGGCACTTGCAGAGGGGCTGGGAAGGACATGATGACCTCCCCTGGCAATAGGCTGTTCTGTTCCTCCTGGACACACTGCAGAAAGCCTTTTCTACCTCTGCTTTATCCCCATGCAGTCAGACACAAAGGAGAGAGGGTGGGAGAGAGGCAGGCTTTCAACTTACCCACTTGAGATGAGAAAGGGGCAGCAGCAGCCATCATTGAAATGGTTAGGTCTTAGGTATTGCTAACCTAAAATCATATTGTGACAATGGAGAGACGTCTTTCTTTCATTCCCCTACCTGGGCAATAATCAATATTCTCACTTTTTGCTTCAGCAACTCCCGTTTTTCCATTTTGCCAATGGAAATGCAAGTCAATCAGCAGTATAGAGACAGAAGGTTAATATAAGTAAAATAATGATTATCCAGATTGTCTTGAAGCCTTCCTATACCTGCAGTTCATCACTTTTGCTTTTTCATGAGAAACTTGTTTTCTGACTGACCAGCATAATAACCAGGCTGAGGCTATTGGAAGAAAGTAAACAATATCCAGTTAGCACCTTGGCCTGTGCAATTTTGTTTTCATGTGTGTTACCTGCAAACTGCTGGCAATTTTCAGTGGGCAGTTATGGAATAGGATGATAGGTATGAAAGAGAAAGTTATTATGTCAGTCCTCTGGATTCAGGACAGCAACAGCAATAGTTCAGGTCCTGAGAGATGCCTATCTCTTCCGAATCAGTTCTGGAGTCTCTTCAATTTTTTCAGGCAATCTGTCCTCAGTTATTCACTATCCAGTCCTTGGAAAGATTGTCTAAATACTTAATATCTGATTATTTATTTTTAATTATGTCACTCATTATGTTTAAGTCCTGTCTGGCAAAGAAAAATGCTTCAACAGAAGCCTGGGCTCTGGCCAGGTAGCATATCAAAGAAAAATAGAGAAAGGTTAATACATCTGATACCTGATTAGAAAGTATGGATTTACACACCACTGACATAATCAGGAGTTCAATGCTTCAGCTTCTAATCACCTTTCTGAATTGGAACATAATTATGAACCAAATAAATTGCCACTAGTCATGATTTTAAAGTCACATTGACTAGCTAGTCTAAAATATTTGTAGAAAATTGTTCTCCAACTTATGAAACGTACTTGATAGAAAGCTTTTCCCTGAACCATTGAAAGAAGAAAGGTGTCAGGGGGATGATGTCCCAAGTACTTTTTTCTGTTGGAGTGGATTGATAATCAAAATGTTGGGGCCTTTGCTTAATCCTATGAGTATAAATGTATCAATTCTTTCCATAAGGGCCCTCCTTTCTGAAGTGAAAAATGAAGTGAATTCGGAAGGGTCAGAGGATGCTACAGTACCATTCCAACTCACTGCAGGAAGGTACATTAAAAGTGGAGAAGGAAGAGTGGGAAGTGATACAAAATGCCCCAAATATCACAAAGAAGCAAAATATACTTCCATGTGAATGCTTCT
Source organism: Grantiella picta (assembly GCA_013397955.1). Lineage (NCBI taxonomy): Eukaryota > Metazoa > Chordata > Aves > Passeriformes > Meliphagidae > Grantiella > Grantiella picta. Next base: position 50,867 of record VZRM01009157.1, on the reverse strand, counting down.
AACTTGTTTGACAAGGATAAGGTACATTGTCCTAGTGTCAAAATGTTTCACAGATCATTCCTCACTTTTAATTCAATAAACCCATCCCTTCCTCCTTCTCCTGCTCCAGTGACCTAAAGGTACCACCTGGACAGAATTCTCCACTTGTTTCTGTGAGGATAGCTGCTCTGTGCTGATATTTTTCACTTTTGTGAAAAGTCTTTAATTTTCTACAGAGGGCTTTAAGGATGGTAAAAGAACTTGACAGGAGTGAAATCTGCTGCCCTGCCTTTTGAAGTGAGCACGATTTCCAAACTTAGCTATTGCCATCTTGTTTTCCTCTTCTTTAGTTTCCTGTCACCAGTCAGTGAAGGAGTTTCCTTCAACAGCTCATGAGCTTATGTTACATGTTTCTAATCTATTCTATATTTGAAGAATAAATCCTTGATGGATGTGTTTGTGTCACTGTCAGCAGTGCTGCCAGAGATGCAGCTTGCTTCCAGGCCTTGCTTCACTGCTGATGCATCCTGTGTTGCTCCTCTCAAACCTGGGACCTTTGCCACATACTGAATTCCTTATGGTCCCAGTTACACAGAGGGCAAAGCTTTTTTGTAAAGAAACTGGTAGAGATGCTGTAGAGAGAATAGAGGCTCTCTATTACCGTTAGCTTTTGCTCTGTTGTAATTTTGTATCTCATGAGTGTGAATTCAGATCAGGTGAGGGAATCCTTCAGGTTCTCCTTCAAAATAGCGGCCTATGCAAGAAAGGTCTTGTGTTCACTATTAGATGAAATGCCTGCGTTCATTTCAACTTCTTTTGTTTTCACTTGAAAAGACCCTGGACAGTAATGCCACTAAAAATTCTACTAAAATGATAGCTGCTTGACATTTCTCAAAGCTGAACATATACCACTGCTCTTTATGCACTCTAAAATACTAGCTTAAGCATTTTTCTGTGTTAATACCTGCTGTAACTTTCTGACCCACCAGAAATGTTTTATCCTGAGCATTTGTGAGGTCCTCTAATACTGAAAATTTGAGTTCAGCCACTCAGTAATTATAAAATCTATTTCAGAAGTAGAGATGACTAGAGCAGAGATATCTTAATGCTACTGATTAGCATGTTCTCACTTGTTCTGTAACAAAAGCAAAAGTCCTTCTGCTACATATTTAATAGATGACTATTTTTAGTTATATAAAGTATCTTTGCATGTTCTATTTGAAGTAAAAATCACCTAAGCCAAATCTGCAAAGAAAATGTAATTCTTAATTTAGAGTGCCATATGGTAGAGTCAAATTTATTGGGATTTTTTAACCAACCCATTAAAACATTGAAAGAGAGTGTATGAGAGAGTGTATCAGGTTAAAAATAGTCATTATACAATGAAAAATTATTCCTGCTTAAAAGAGTAGCTGGTTTCCTTATCCCTCTGGATATATTTGTTATTGTACTTTTAAAATTATCTGGAACCTCAAGATATCTAAACTTCTGTAATTTTTCCCAGAAGGCCCACTATTGTTTTGGGGATATATTTTCCAACTGTCACTAATAAATTATGTGAATTGCTGATGCCTCCAAGTTTACTTAAGGAAATTTATTCAGTGATGATTGAAAGACACATTTGGAGAAGGGAGAAAATTAGAACTTTCCTTTTGCAATTGTCCCCATGCTGTTTCCCATTCAAAAATGCTTCTTTGTTTTCCACTCCATAACAGTATCCCTTTCACAAATATATCTCATTGTCCACTGAACATATCCTGCATTTTCATGCATAAGCAATGGATCCCAGTGTTCTTCTGAGAACTAGTGCATTTTATAACATCTTGAAGGTCTCAGTAACTGCAATTCTTCCTTGGCTGAGTTCTGGACTCTCCACACTACATTATGCTACAGCTATTTGCAGTAATGGACTATAAAAAATGATCTTGAGTAGTGAGTTGAAAGAAGGACCTAAGGCAGTGCCATCCAGACCTTTCTCTTTTTTAAGCTGTGACATTTAACAAAAGAAAAGTAGAGAGATCACTGACATTCCTTCCACGTGCAGTAGCTAAAATCTCTCCTTGGATGCAAATTCCAACCGTACCACAAATAGAAAGAAAAAAATAGGAGTGAGGTAGTCCCTGTGCTGAAAATTATATCCATTTTTAGGTGATGTAACTCAGATTTAAGATTTGGTTTCTTGTTTTCCTCTCACATGTTTATCTTTTGACTATGCTGTTCTGTTTTGTTGTTTTGTTGCATTCTGCATTGTACTCTGTTCAAGGAATGCAAATACCTTCTTTTTTCTGGAAACATGGGCTTCACAGTGCTGCCCCATGTATTGATTATTATGTCTTTTTTCAAATTATTGCAGTCTTTTGTGCAATGCTTTTATATTTGATGTGTTCTGACTAGCACAGGTTAAAACTTAACCTGTATCCCTGCAATACTCTACCTGTAAGAGGAACATTTTTTGTTGATGTATTGTAACCAAGCATTTAAAAAAATGGTGTGAGCCATCTTTTTTCCAGCACAAATATAAAATATACATACCACTCCTGAATTTTTTCCCCCAATACTCTGACACAAATGCTCTCCTTGTTGTGATGATGGACTACTCTTCATCTCCTCCATGTGTGTTCGAACAGCCCACTCCTCTAAGGCTCTATTTTGTTTACACAGTAAATTGAAAAGCAGGAATTTTTAGCTGAGGAGCCCTGAAATGCTGGTAAGAATTTCTACTGTCGAGATTACTGAAATGGTCTTCTGTGACACCTAGGCCTTTCAGCTTATTCAGAAGGGGAGCAAGGTATAAATATCCAGTGTCATTGCTGATGATCTTTCCAGACACAAGAAGTTTAAACAGGATTGCAGTACAGTCTGCCTACAAAAGTTTGGTGTTTGTGAGATTCAAAGGTTTGAAGTTCTAGCTTCTTCCTCTGATGGGCTCAAGAACTGTGTGAGTGTGTGCTGAGGCATGTGATTTATTTTCAAATGGCTTAAGTCAACTAAGTCAACTGTGGAAGAACAGGTAAACCTGTACAGCTATTTTCCTTCAATATATTTGAATGTTCTTGTAAATGTGCAAACCTCAGGTGTTTGAGAGAAGCTCCTTCATTAGAGGAACTCCTATTAAATATAACTGTCTTTTTTCCTTTCATTATTTTTCAGTGCTCCTTTCTATCCCAAGGAGAGTAGCCTGTATCTTTTATGAAAACACACTGCTGCAAAGGACAGAAAAGGAAAAACTGGATGCCACTAAAGAAGGCAGATGAAGTAATTAGGTGTGGAATAAAAAAATGGTTGTGTTGGGTATTGCTCTAGTGCTTTCAGCAACTACTGTCCCCTCCCTCCTGAACTCAGGCAAGCCAGTGATGTCCATACTTGCTTAATTATAAAGCTTCATTTTTTCCTATACCACAATGTCTGCTTTTTGTTTTTGTAAGGGCTTGCAAAACCTTTTTTTGCTAAAGCCAAGAACAATGCCAATTAGCCCATGGGTAATGGTGATCAATTGCAGCAGAAAGAAGTCAAGCAGTTTGTACATCTCGTGCTTTGCCTTGTGCAGATCAGTCCTGAGGTGTCCAAAGCTGCAATCCTGATAAGCAATAATTGACCGAACTCCCTGTAACTGACCAAAAGGAGAACATCCAATTAGCTTGCAGAATAGGAGGAATGATGCAAGCATGCTTATATATAGCCCATATTTTGCAGCCTAGAGACATACAGTATATATAATCAAGCTGTTTTCTACCCTTTTCAGTACTGTCTGATGTTTTCAGCATGGAAAGTTTAAAATGCATGCTCCTCCAAGCAGGACAACCACAAAGCGGTTTATTTCTGCAGCAAGTATTTTTGGAAATAGAGCCCTTCCCTTTCACATTCCTTGTGCTAATGTTCTTTAAACAACAGTTTAAATGCACATTGCCACTGGTTATTTCTCTTAATTAAACTTCCAGCATTTCTAGACAATGTCCTAGTCTTCTCTTACTGTGTGCCACACATTCTTGTATTAGACATCTGTACCCTTACTGGAACAATCTGCTTGCTCCAGAATTATCTGGCAGTCCTGCCTCAGTCTATTTATTCCATCACATGATTGTTTTAGTGTTGTTTGAAGCACTATTTTGGAGCCAGACATAATCATATTATACAGTTCCTCACCTTATTAACTGACAGAGAACTGTTCCCCATTAGACAATTGATCCTGGGCAGATGAAGCCATTAAAAACAGTACTAATTAGCTGAAGAGTGGAGACAGTAATATAGGCTGCATCACTTCCTTTCATGCTTAGGGAAGTTCATGTTCCAGACAAATAATAATTGATATGTAGTCTTCCTTAATTGTGGTTGTTAACAGCCAGTATCATAATGACAGGCTGACAATCTCTGTCTAGCCTATTGTATGTTTATTTCTGAATCCAAGAACCACTGAATAACATTTTTGGTTTAACCTGAACTTCATAGAATATACTTCAAATGTCAGTGTAATGAGAGTTGGGCAGATAACCCTGACTTATGAGTTATTCCTTACATGTCTCCAGGTGTCAGCTGTTTGTCTTGGAAGACTGGATGTCCATAATTACATGGAATTATGGCATGATACATTAGAATAAAATAAACAGATGGTTTGAATGGGAATAAAAAAAAAATACTGCATTAGATCCAAAACCAGGAATACTAAACATCAAACTAAATTTCAGTATACTAACTGTAGCCTATAGAGCAAGAAAATCATATAGTCTTTAAACAAAAGAATGCTTTGATTTCCTCTTCCAAAATGCATTCAGTTTTTAAAAGTCTACATGTATATATGCAAATGTATGTGTTCATATGTATGCATTTGTAATGCATTTAATGCAGGAAGATGGTAGCACTCTCTATAATTTAGTTTGTAAAAACAGTTTGTCAACTGTTATCCTCTATCTTCATTTAGTATATTCCTTCCTGAGCTAAAAAAACTAAATTCAAGGTGATTTTTTTTCCCTACAAGTACTCTGACCAAACACTCAGCTTTCCTACAATTCAACAAGCTAGAGAAAAAAATCACAGTAAAAGCAGAAAACTTAATTTCAGAAAAAAAAAAGAACCCAAAAAACCAACACCTGAAACTGTCAGCATGAAACAGCTTTTAATGATTTGATAAGATTGTTTTTGATATTAAGGAGTTTCAGGCATTTTAAAACCGATTTGAGCTTCAAAACTATTTTATCCCATTCTAGCTTTTTTCTTTAAAAGAAAATGAACTGAAAAAACCCCACCCAAATCCTGAAAATACCAAACCACACAACCCTAGTCCAAGACCATTAAATGTAATCAAAATAGTATGGGAGAGAGATTAAAAGATGACAAATATTAAAATTCTAAATGCTACAGTTCTCACAATAGCTAACTAAATATATTTTTCTCTTACAATTTCATTTGCTGTCCATTGACTTACTACTCTTCTGTTATCAAACTTCCTTTATATTTGGGTTTGAAGGAAGAAGTTTGTGGTTTCAGAATAGTGCTCTGAGTTAGCTGATTTGGATTTTATTGCTGACTGTGAAATCTTGCATAGGTCACTGACAGCCAAATCCTCCATGCTTTATTTATTTGGGTAGTCAGTCCTATTAAAACCCCTTGATGAAATTCAGGCCACACTGAACTCAGTGGCAAGGCTCCAATTAATTTTAAGGGAATGAGGATTTTCTGATAGCATTCTAGACTGCTATATATTGGTCAGTGTCCCTGCCCATGGGAGGGGATTCAAACTAAATCATCTTTATGTTCCCTTCCAACCCAAACCATTCTATGATTTAGAGCTATATCTAAATAAGCCGATAAACATAGTCCCATCTCGCTCCTCAAGATGAAGTTTATAATTCACATTGCCAGTATTCAGACATAAGGAAAGTGACAATTTCATCACAGGCTACAGATTTCAAGAAGGGAAAGAGCCTGAACCTTGTTAGCATCTTGGCACATCTCAGGCTTTCCTTCATCTAGTCTTGATTCAGGCACCTGCAGGGATGGTGCAAAGTCTGTTTTACAGACAACAGGTGTTTGGATCTTAGCTCTTCTACAGTAATGTGAGCTTCTTACCTCTTTAGTGAACTCAGCACTTTGATGAAAACCATAACACTTTTATTTTTTTTTTCTTTTCTTTTTTTTTTTTTCAGTCTTATTCAAATTGCTTATCAGCTTTATGGATGTAGGGATAGAATGCCCCCTTGACAAGTTTTCTGATGATATGAAACTGGGGGAGTGGCTGACACACCTGAAGACTGTGCTGCCATTCAGCAGGACCTTGATGGGCTGGAGAATTGGGCTGAGACAAAATTAATGAGGTTCAACAAAGGTGAGTACAGGTTCTTACACCTGAGGAGGAACCTCAAGAACCATAGCAAAGGCTAGGGAAGGACCTGCTAGAGAGCAGCTCTGTGGAGAAGACCTGGGAGTCTTGGATGACAAGTTGACCACGAGCTGGAAGTGTGTCCTTATGGCCAGGAGGGCCAAAGGTATCCTGGGGTGCCTCAAGAAGAGTGTGGCCAGCAGGTCAAGGTGATCCTCCCCCTCTGCTCAGCCCTAGTGAGGCCACATCTGGAGAGCTGTGGCCACTTTTGGGCTCCTCAGGACAAGAAAGACAAGGAGCTACTGGAGAAGGTCTGGCAGAGGCCACAAGGGTGATGAAGGGTCTGGAGCTTCTCTCTTATGAGGAGACACTGTGGGAGCTGGGGCTGTTTAGTCTGGAGAAGACTGAGAGTGGATCTCATAATTGCAAATAAATATCGCCAAGGCAGGTGTCAAGAGGATGTTGCCAGACTCTTCTAAGTGGTACCCAGAGAGAGAACAAGGAGTAGTGGCCATAAACTAAACCACAAGTAGTTTCACTTCAACATGAGGAAGAACTTCTGTATGTTGAGGGTGGCAGAGCATTGGAACAGGCTGCCCAGGGAGGATGTGGAATATCGCTTTCTGGAGACATTCAAAACTCAACTCTATTTATTCCTGCGTCACCTGCTCTAGGTGACCCTGCCTTGGCAGGGGGGTTGGACTGGATGATCTCCAGAGGTCCTTCCAACCTTGACAATCCTGTGATTTTTTACCTACTAATTTTTTTCCTGTGGTTCCTTACATACCGTCACTCTCTATCTCAGGGAGAGTTTTGTGTGGGTCAAAACAGGCCTTTTAATTCAACAGTAGTTTCCATGATTTTGCCTCAAGTGTACAAATACCATTTAAGTCAATGATATGGCTGTGATTTCAGTGGATTTTGCAATTAGGCTCATATCAACTCGAGGTTCTATTGGCAGAAATAGCTCAGAAGTAAACAGGGAAAGAGAATGACTTATAGTACTCTTCTATAATGTGTGTTAAAATTAGGTAATAGTTCTGACTATAAATAAATAGGGAGTGGGATGTTAAATATAATAATTCAAAAACCCTACTGAACTAAGAAGTGAAGCTGTATGAGACATGAAGTCCTTTTTTATATGTAGGACTGGAGAAGGATCCAAAAGCAAGAGAAGATGGTTACTGAAGCACAAGTAGAAGGTGATTACCTGAGTTCATACTCATTTATTAGGAACTGCTGCTATGGTTTTACAATAGTCAAATCTTAAAAGGCATATTTATAAATTAATAAAAACCAGGAAGAATATTTGACTATAGTAAGGTTTGTAACGCATAAATATTTTTATACTATCGACACCTATGTTCACACAAATGAGAGCAAAAGTAGGTGTACAATTTACTGTGAAATATTAATACTAATTTAAAATAATCGACAAAGGCTTTAGCAAACTTCATCAATCAGATGCTGGAAGTTATGGTAGCATCATCAAGATGACAGAAACAACACTAGTTTATATCTCTAAAAATTTACTTATTAGCAGAACTTGGCCATAGAAGAGGGCTCTGATATTTTTTAATACATATTCACTCTTTCCACCAACCCTTACAATTGCACTTCCTCTGATGGGAAGATCAGAGAGGAAAGAACAGAGAGAACTCTGAGTCTTTACAACTTAAAAAAAATAGAGGGGAAATGACTCAATATAATTAAAATGTTTTCCCAGTGACAAGGGTCACAAAACCCTCAGAATTCTGTCAGATATATGGTCTCACTGTCTGTGTCAAACTTCTAGGGTTAGTTATTTCTTTGGAGGAAGCTCATGGATTTGACTTTCCCTCAAGATTTTCTCACATGTGGTTCTGTGCTGTCTTTTTTTCCTCTTTCAGTCTTAAGCTTTTCATTGTATAATAGTCTCCTTTCTGACCCAAATAAGCTGAAATGAATGAACAAAGACAGTTCTGTAAAAAAATGAGACATTTATTAAAAAGGGTGGTCACTGGATATAGGCCTTTCACTCTCCCTGTGCTAATGGTGGTGTTGATGGTGTTTTCAAGCTGTCTATCAAACTGGTTTAAATCTTTTAACATGCTATTTCTCACTCTCAGTCCCCCACTATTTCACCTAGTTGTCATTCAAATTGTTCCACTAAGAGAACAAATAAATGTATGCCATGAAAACTAGCAAGATGATATAATGAATGAGTTACAATAAATGCCCCCAGCATAAAACAATTATGTACCTGCTATTGTCAAAAACATTCAACATTCCCTTTGTTGAAAAGGAAACAGCTATAAATTATTCACTGGGGCACTGTAACTCCTTTCTTTTTTTCTTTCATTTTTTTTGGTTGCTTCCAATTAATTCTTTGCTGAACATCCCTAGGTATTTAGCTGAGGGTAGAAATTTACATGCAGAGAATTTTAGCTATTTCTTGGAATTGTCAGACTGAGTGTCCAAATTAATAATAATAGTAATAGAAAAAATAATAATAACAATGATAAAAAAATACCATATTTTCCTGTGTATAATCAGGGCTTGGTTATAAAAAGAGTGTCATTCAGGATCAGTAGATGTTGTATTTGTGTAACGGTAAATATAAGTGGTCTTTTAACTCAGAGCTTCTCTCTTTCCTCACTCTGCACTGCCCTTGAGTCTCATTTCATTTCAGAATCTGCTTCTTGTAATATGTACCCCAACATCATGCTAGCCTTATTTCCTTAATGGCCGTTTTTGTGGTTTTTTAAAGAGTATAGATTTCCTGTGAATTTTCAAGAAACAATGTTTTTAAAGAGACTTACTGAAGGTGCAGATTGTACAGTTGTGAAAACAACAAAAAAATGAGCCATTTTTATATATACCACCCAAAGTAAGAAGCTTCCTGATAGAATGCCTTCATGCAGTGAGTGCCAGAGTAATGTCAAAATGCAAGGTTGGTATTCTGTCCTCACTTAAGAAGCTGTGGGATGAGGTCCAAATGAGGTGCTCGTTCCTTTTTATTTTAAAGCACATAGAAGATCTCAGAAGGGTATCTGAAATAATTTAAAAAAATTAACATTTTATTCAGGAATGAATGTGTGCTCATTTTATTGTTAGCAGTATTTTGTTTTATTCTAAAGGTGGGCCAAGCAATTTTGCATTAAAACGTGCCACCAAGAAGGTGTCTGGATTTCCTGTCCTGTTGAAGGTCTCATCCTTATGCTTTGTGCCTGTGACTAATAGCTTGTCCAGGCAGAAACAGTGATGCACAGCTGAAATTGCAGATTTTTAGCTTTATGGGTGTGAAGGGAATGTCTCCAAGGTGGGCCATGCAAGCTGACAGAAATGCTGTGGGTGCCCTGGTTACTCTCCAAGCCGAAGGATGTTTGTCTGCCAGGTCTGCTGTATGCAACAGTGGATTTTACTGTGCAGCTGTAATTGTTAGACTGGACTGTCTGGGGTATCCCAAAGCTTAAATGAGGAATGGCCTAAGTTAAATGCATCTGGAATGCAGGAGCCACACCATTTAGCTAAGAGCACTATAGAGGCAGACAAAAACTGTAATTACTTCCCATCAGAGTCCAGTGTTCAGTCATGCTCTTCTGGTTCACAATCAGCATCTGAAGATAATGTAGGAGGCACTGGTCATGGAAGAGAAAAGCCAGTGAGAAAAACCCTGCAGTCATTATGAGGCAACAATCCAAAATCCAAGAAAGAAAAACACAAAATGATGATTTTTGTTTTCCTATGGTTTTATGAGAATTACGCCTTCTCTATTTTTTTCAAATATGTTGTTTATGTTTGCTATGTCTTGGTTAGATATATGCTGGTTTGTAGAGAATCAGTGTTACTAAGGGTTCATTAAAAGAAAATCTTGTCCTTTAAATTACCAAAATCCATCTGACATTATTCAGAGACATATGCTACCAGCCTGGCACATCAGACACTTCTCATTTAAGTCTCTTTGTATTCCTGTTCTATTGTGTGTGAAACAGATGAAGAAGAGCACAACCAATTTTTCAAGGATATGACATGAGGTGGTTGCTTGTGATGCCAAGCATTGACTGTTGTCAATGACCCAGGAGGTCCCTCCCAGTTCTCAGGCCCTGTAATTAAAGCAGCTCCAAGATCAGTGAAATTTGGTGATAAGGTTAGCACAGGTGCTGTACTTCATTAGACACTGCTCACTGCCTGCACTAAAAATGTCCTTCACAAGTTCACTCAGAGGCACTGTTGGAAACAGAGCTTTAGAAGTGTTCTTGGATTAAAAGCTAGGAGCTCCTATATCAATATCCTCATCCGGCCCATGAGAACCTCAGTCATAAAATTAAATGGCATTAAATGTGCAAAGAACAGAGCTGTCTGTTGTGTCTGTTTGGTTGCTGTTCACTTAAAGAGAGTAAAAAAAGGGAGAAGTGCTTGATACATTTATTATAACTTGTTTTTTTTTCTGATTTCCTAACAATACTAAATAATTTAAGATTTTTGTTCATTAAAAAGTGCAGCTTAACAAGGAATATTTTGTTTAATGAGATTTGTATCCAAAGCAAAGGAAATGAACTTAAACTGACAATCAGCCTCCTCCTTCTGTTGCAAACGATGTCTATGTCCCCTTTTGAAATCATACTGAATAATCAAAATGTTAAAAAATGGCAAAATATATTGTTGATGATTTCAATTCCCCCCTCCCCATTCAAGCATATTTGACTTCAAAGCTAGTGTCTGAGCGTTTAACCTCACATATTTCAGCAAATAAATTACTACCTGAAAATTATTGGTTTAGTCTTACTCACTGATAGTGCTAGCCACCACAGTACAAAGTAACAATTACAGTAATTAAAAATTTGGAATAAATAATTTGGGTGCTATTATGTGTATGCATAATTTTCCATGAATACTAAAATAAATTGTTTTTAGGAAGGCCACAGGTATTTGAAAGCTCAAGTAGTTTAATGCCATGTGCTAAAATCAAGAGGCATTTTGGGACTTGCATTTTTAAACACTTATTTATCAATTCATCAGAAAATGAACAAGAAACAAACAAACAGATGTACTTCTTATGCACCTAGACTAAAGTGTGGCTTTAAAAATATCAACATTTCCAGAAATTAAATACTGTTAAGCTTTTATTTGAGGGAGCCAATATTCGGTTTTAAAGAGTAGATAAGATAAGCAGTGAGTGCGTTAATCAAATTTACTTTCCAAGACACTTCTCAGATTGCTCGCTAGTTGTGCACAGCCTAACAAGAAAAGAAAAATTAGAACAGGAAAAGGTTTCCTTAGACGTTGGGTGGGGTTGAGCTGAATATTTTGTGTATGCAAGACAGCTCTGGCAGCTTTACCAATACTAATTCGAAATCTGGTGCCCTGTTTAGTCATGTGTCGGCTCCTTGGCCCTTGGCTTCTTTATTTCTTCATAAGGATGCCTACATGTGAGTTTTGTAACCATTAAATGTAATTAATAGCAGAACATTGCTAGAAAGTCAGACATAATTGATTTCTTATTTTTTCTGTGCTAAAGATCAAGGGGCTATATCCTTCTTCCGCCATTATGCATGCAGAGCTATAGGAGAATGGACCCTCTGGGACAAGTCTAATATCCGGTACACTGCTGTCTACCAGAGCCTTATTATAAAAGGCTTTCTGCTCTAGCCAAGCTGTGAAAAAGCTCATGCTGTAGTGGCTGCAAAATGAGCAACTTTGATTATGCAGTCCCCATCAAGACTAAGGTTATAAGTTAGCAAATTGAATTCCTGAGAAGAACTATTCATCAAATAAATCTGAATACCAACTGTTTTCAAGGAGATTACAACCCATTTTGGGGCAGTAAGAAAAGATGATGTGTTTGATGGAGAGTTTGCTCTTGACTGTATCTTTTACTTGTAAAAATTAGAGCTAAGTGATTTTTTCATGAATATTAAATCAAATGAATTTCATAAGGACTGCAAGTATTTAGGAACTCAAATGAGTGAACAGTTTGTGCCAGAAACATAAGAGATATTATTATAAAACTTTCAAACAAACAAAAATTAAATTATTCAGTTTTGAAATATCAGAACAAAACCTATTTGCTTTTTTCATCCAAACAAACTTTTTTGATTCTAGCTTTGAACAGAAAGTAAATAAAAAGTCATGCGCCTTATTATAGGGGACTCCAAGGTACTGAAAAAGCCTGCTGCAGTCAATGTATTTATGAGATCTTATTTTGAAATGTTGATTGAAGAAAAAGCTAGTATATTCTAAATGGTGTTTTAAAGAAAACATTATTATGACATTGATAATCTTGATCTGTTTATAATGGTTAATATAACTTTTTAAAATCCACCTGTAATTAAACAGAAGCCTATCTTCCTTTTTCACTAACTGATATGAAAAAACATATATTTTATATATATTTATACTTTTTTCTTAGTCAAAATTTAAATTTTTTGCATTTTTTAAGAGGAAAGCAAAACAGATTATGTTGGTCAGCATAAAGATGAAGAAGCAGTGATGGCAGAAGCCATCCTTTCCCATCTTGTATACATCGTTAGCCAGGGCAGAAAGGTATTTCTTCTTATAAAAAAGGAATTCCATGAAACATATAATGAGATCAGATCTCTGATCTTTGGGGAAAGGAAGGTCACAGTATTTCCATGTTCACCCTACACTGGCATGAAGAATAGATATGATTTTAGTGAACTCTCTCCTCAGCAGCAGATACCTCAAAGAAAGATGAATTCAGATATTAGGTGGATACTGACACTTTAGAAAACACTTGGAATACCATAAAGAATCAACAAAGAATTAAGATAAACTAAAGAGCCAAATCATGGAAGAGGTGAAACTCTTGCTTTATCAAGGAAAGCAGTTTTATATAACATGACACAAGCCTCCTGTTTTCTGGTGTTTTATGAAGACAAATGTTAGATCCTGTCTGTACTGAAACTCGTGAGTTGTTTTCTGAAACAAGTGCAACAATGCCTTATTGTGACCACCACACACTATAAGAAGAGTTCATTGGTACGACTTGAGTTGTAAAAAGAATGGTTTGAATCCAAAAGGATGTGGATCCCACAGCACAGAGAATTACAGCACCTCTGTTTTGGCCTTGTTCTGTTACATCACCCTTTGCAAAATGTGTGTAATATTAAGTGATATAGCAGGCAATATGTGCTGAAAAAAAGCACCAAAATGCAAGCAAGGCAAAGGTGCAGCCACCTAAAATTAGTTTGCAAGAAAACACTGATGAATTTGTTTTCTGTAGGTCTTCCTTTTTTCCTGAGCACTGGCCTCCAGTACTCACTGGGATAAGTGCCCATCACTCCTCAGCATTTCCGAAAGACTACACTGTGCTTTTCTCTATTCAAAGCATGTGTTCCTGTGAATTCCACTCCATGGGACAAAGTACCAAGGAAAGATTCTTCAGAGTAACCACCTGCTATTAGAGGCAGTAGGTCTTCAGAAACTCACAAAATTCCATTTTCAAAGGCATATATGATACCACTATGACAATGAGAAGGCAAATTGCCCTAGTGTTTTGGAAACTTCTTTTTAACCTATATTTATTAATGGTCAGTTTGTGTTTTTTTTTTTGTTTTTTTTAAAATAACAGTCTTCAGCTTTATTTGATGTTTTCTGCCATTGCATATTTATAGAAATCATACTTCCTCTCACTCCTTATTCTAGGCCAAATAGATCAAGTTTCTTATTTTTTCCAGTATAAGAAAGAGTACTGACCACTGTAATGCATTTTCAGTATTTCTTTTTCAGTTGTAATTAGCCTTTTTACATAGCAATATCCTAAATGGTTATCAGGACTGTGGATGGCATGATTAAAAAAAGGAGCTGCAGAATGAGAAATACAAAACTTAGGAAGGGAGGTTTTTCTACATAGTTTTGCTGCAATTTTATGGTTGCCTTCTCTGGGCAGACCTTTAAGCTTACACATCTCTGACACCAAGGAAGGCTTTTTGCAAGCACTTCAGTCGCTCTCTAAAAGTTCATTAATGTGTTAATTGAATCCTATTCATGATATAAAAAGCCTCTGTTGTTTTCACTTCTGTTTTAGTCAAATAGAGCTCTAGCTTTTCCTGCTTCCAGATTATAAATTGCCTAGTCACTGGAACATCAGTGAGGCACCAGGGAGGATGCAGTTTTTCATTTTGTCCCATAGACTGTGCTGGAAGGAACACTAGCTTCAGATCCTAAAATCTTTTGTCTACCCGAGGAGAGGTAAGTGCAGAAACAACATCAAGCCAAGCTATTCCTGAGGCGATTTAGCTCTTTGTTTGTCGAAGGGTTGAAATAATAGAGTACATTATGTGGAAGGGCCTTAATTGATATACAGAGCCATTATATCTCAGCGCCACAATTCAGTCTCACCCTCCAATACAGGCTGATGTGGTTTATTTTTGTGTTACTTTTGTAGCAAACTTTCCGCCTTATAAGTTGGTATTGAAATATGACTTTGAGAACAAAAAGGCTTGAAAGTAACTTTGGGAGTGAAATAAAAGGGACAAATTCAAACGTGTTGAAGTTTTATTCAGCAGTGAATAGCTTACGAACAATTTTAATGGCCCTGACTGGAGTTGCTTAATATTTTTTGGTAAATATCAATGGATTTTTTATATAATTACTTCCTAATATTTTAATAGTGTGTTGGTGAATTTCTGGTTTGTTACTTACTTACTCAAAAGGAATGTCTTGCATGGAAAATTTTGTCATCTGATTAGGGAAGACAGCCCCTGATCCCAGGATAATTTTTCATATTTTTCTTTTGCCTCATTCTTTCATCACAGAAAAGGAAAAAATACTGTCTTGCTATCTCTTGGATGATACTTATTTCTTCATGTATTTCATGTAAGGATTATTTTCTGTTTTTCTGCTGTGTCTATGGAAGGATATTGAGCAAAGGTTATTCAAAATAATATTTGTTTTTTTTACTTAGATATTAGTATTGAACTATTCCTTTTTTGAGAAGTTTACTGGAAGAATGAATGCTGACCATAGCCAGGCATTTTTCCTTTGCTTTTAAAACAAATATTTACTTCAGTTTCAGCTAAAGTAGGCATGAGGCATAAAAACAGTTTACAGTTTACAGAGAGAATTGTTTACAGTCATTAGTCTTTTCAACACTGCAATCCTACTCATGGCATCTATCTCCTCTTGTTTTCAGAATTACCATGCAGCATCAGGACAAGCTGAGAACTAAGAACATACTGTAGGGGTGTTTTTCTTCAAAACAAATACGTCTTATAAAGAAAGCTAATGATAGCAGGGCCAAACCGATATGTATGATTTCATGTTTCAGTACCTCTCACGCAAAAAGAGGTAGCAAATGCAGAGTTTGTGTATGAAACTTGCATATTTCAACATGTATGATGTGCTAACTGATGAATGTTAGTCATCAGAGATGGTTTGGTGCAAAAGATCCAGCTGGAGATGCTGGTGTTGACAAACTGTAAAAATAAGGTCTAACTTGTAATCTCTTTCTCTTAAGTGACTGTAGTTATGCTGGAGTATTAGTTTTTTCAGATTAAAATGCATCTAGGTTACAAATACTTTGACACAACTCTCAAGATTCTCCTACGATGTCTTAAAATCTCCCCAGACATAATTTTCAGGATGAGAATAATAAACGACATGTGCATTGGTTAATACATTTACTGGAAGGGACACACTCTAGAAGAGTGAGAAGTGTTCCGTCCCAATTGCCACCGTGCAGTGTGTAAGTATACTGATAGATGAGAAACATTAAAAAAAACCCAACCAAACAACCCAAAATGGAGTTTTTCATTTTACTTAGACATTCTACACTAAAATCACCTGCACTCTGAAAATAAACATACATGCATCATTTATTCAAGCTCTAATATACATCCAGGTAGCTCTGCTGCTGTTGAAAATAGTTTCTTGTTCTTACCAGAGGAAATATTTTCTATATCAAAGAAAACATGTTTCTATTAGAGAAAGCAAAAGTCACTGTATTCCATTATGGATAATAAACAAAATGTTTATTTTTAAAAATTGACAGTAGTTTCCAGATCTATTCACATCTGAAATGGCTCTTATTAAAAAAATGCACTAAATTATTTTATGTATGCCATGAAGCAATTGTGATCTATTATACAGGAAGACTTATTCTGCTGTAGTTTGCTGACATGCACATGAAGTTGACAGAATTAGACCTAAAAAAAAATTGCAATAAAATCAAGGAAAAGTAGTCATAGGAGACAATGTTGCAACAATGCAATAACAATACAGGAAACCTTAATGAGAAACTGTGTAGAAGTGACAGATGACCTTATTTTAAAATAAAAATGAAACTTTAAAAATATTGTGGTACTCCCAGCTGACACACTCACACTCACATGTTCACAAACACCAAAGTGTTGGTAGCCAGGTCATCTGTCTGAGAGAAGATGGGAGATGAGACACCAGGTTGTGGGTCCTCCTCTTGATGTTCAATTCTTCTTACGTTAATAACCATACACTTTCCTTGGATGGGGCTTTCTGTTCCTTTAGGAAATGACCACAATAACTCTCTTCACCCTGTCCCAGCTCTGTGAGCGTCAGGATTTAACCACTCTCTTTTGTGTCCCCACCTGAATGTCCTGTGAAGTCCAGCCTAAATGCATGATGGGATTTTATTGATCTGCTCATGCACATGCATCCATGCTTGCTCATCATATAGTTTTTTCCTGTCTTTATCTTTCTGGTGTTTCCACAGCTGTGTTTTCACAGCCATTGTCCATTCAAACTAATTTTAACATTTTTATTAAAATTGTTTACATAATTAAACTGTAACTATAACACATTAACTGTGTCTCTTCTTTCTGTTGTCCGAATTCCATGAATTCAAGTTCATATAACTTGGATGTTAATTTAATTACTTTTAGGTCTTTTGTGATTCTTACAGCATCTATATTTAGTATCTAGAAGCAATGAATTACAGCAAACTTTTCTTGCTTTTCTTGTTTTCCTTGCTAACCTTTAGGCTGCATAAATAACAGACTACATGCCCACGGTCAAACTGCTGTGAAACCATTCTACAAACAATAGCTGTACCCAGGAAGACAAGGTTAATTTTGTACAAACACTTAACAGAAAAAACTGGACATTTTTTCAAGAACTTTTTTGTAGATATTTTTCAAAGCAAGCTCTCTTCTAGTGTATTTTTGGACGTATTGGGCTGTTTCTGTGACTGGGACGTTCATTTATAGCATGGCCAGTGTGCTGCAAAGATATCTTATTGTACATGGGAAATGGTACTCTATTTCTATTCAAGAAAGTCCATTCAGAAGAAGTCCCATACTCAGTTCATGTCCATGTTTAGCCTGTCCTAACGTAATGTATAGGATGCAGGTGAAAAGAGGAAATACTAAGACTTCAAAGAATCTTCCATCTGTTCTAAATTCTTTGACAAAGTCAGAAACCACAGTAATTTCTCAGACTGTACAATGCCATACCAGAAGACTGTCACCATCCTTGCATTGCCAGAACATAAACAATCTTTCAGACTTGGGACTATTTTTTTTTAAGTTAAAAAAATAAAAAACGTGTCTTTCTTTGTATATATAAATGTATTTGGAACCAACAGTAATGCTTGAATTGAGGTCCTTTTCTTTTGAAAGAGGCTTTTTGCCTGTCCAATTTACCTCTCCTTTCTCAATACACCACTACCAAATGTACTGATTTTCTGCAATGTACTGCAAAGCCTCTTTCATCCCTTCCCCCAGATACATGAGAAACTGTGCTGCTAGTGCATGATGAATATTTTAGGACTTTATTTGATACCTGGAACTTTGGAGGAATGAAATTTCATTGAAAGGATGAGAAATGTATTGCTATTTATACTGATGAGATTTTTACTTAAAGAACTGTAAATGCACAGGCTGGTCACCTGTTCAATTCTGGAAATCTAAATAAGTAAAATAAAATTTTAAAAAGTAGTCCAAACATGCCACTACAGTTTCAGAAAGTCTTTCAGGTATGTTCTAGATCTAAAGATTCAAGCTAAACCAGCTTTTTATTTTTTCCTTTTCAGCTGCATATGCTCAGTTTAACCACCAAGCACATGATCAAGCCTGTCCCAGTATAGGTATCATGTGCTTTCATACATATATTATATTTAAATAATGCACTACTAATAAATACTTGTTACTGGGCCCATTTAGTGTGCATATGTTGCATAAATGTTGTCTGTATATATTCACATTCAATCTAATCAGTAAAAATCTGAGCTGCAAATTCCAGATCTAAATAAATGATTATTAAATTGGAAGAAAATTAGTATTTAACAAGAGATAAATAGATTTGATATTTTTACGTTGTTATGCCATTTAAGTGGTTTTATATGTTAATTGAATACCAAAGTTTTTTATTTACTGCTAAATTGATTGCTGTTACTTTATAGCTTGTCATGAAGCATCTCTCGGAGATCTTTAAAAAATAGTCAAGGATACTTAAATATCAATTAGCTGAATAGACAATAATTATCCTTTTTCCTGTCTAGAAAATAAGGTTCTGGAACCATGGAAATGCATCATGTTTTGTAACTACACTCTATTCATAGAAATGGAATGCTAGTCACACAAGCAGAGAAAAAGAAATTTGATCAAGGATAATTTTATAATATTAATTTGTTGGATGAGTCCTCTTAGCTCTGTTGTGAAAAGTTAGATGATGAAACATAAAGACTGTCCAAACTCATGCTGGCATCTGATGTGTAAAGATGTGCTTTCCTTTAGGAGGGCAGTCTTTTCATGCCTTGTTCTCAAAACTTGATGTTTCTACATGTGGTGTAAACTAACACCACTAGATGATCATAAATCGTAAGTGGAAACTTTTTTGAGGTATCACCGGTTCTAAAAGCCAGTGAAAACTCAAAGTCTGAATTTTGGAGAAGCAGATATTTATAAGAAAAAGAAAGTAACTTTTGTTTAAGAATCTCTGCATGGTTATTGTTGCAAATGTTTTTTATTTGATGGACTTCTCTATAAAATTTTTCCAAAGTAAACTAAGAAATAGATATGTAATACAAAGATGGAAATAAAATCAGATTTAAATACGCTGTGAGATTTCCCTTCTACCAATTCCTAAATTAAAAAAAAGAAAGGTAAAACCTAAAAAACCCCAACAAAACAAAACAAAACAAAGAGTTGAAGCAAATACAGTTACACACATAACATAAAACACCATATCTTTTCCATGGCCTGATCCTATAGTAAGAAACCTTGAAAAATCATTATTTCAGATTTCCAGGATTGTACATCATGTCCAGCTCTAGGCTTGAATGTTAAAATGAATATGTGTTAAGGCATCTCTGAACTGTAAAACATAGTTGTATTCATCCACTGAGCCACAGCAGGATGTGTGTGAAAAACACTCGTGTGAAACTGTGTATTTGATGGAACCCACATATATAAATCTGTCAAATACAAATAGAAAGGAAAAAACCCTTTTGTGTATATTGTGTATATTCTTAAATTAAATCTACACAAAATGGAATCAGAGCTGAGAGGATGTATCAGTAAGCTAAAGTGAAATGCATTACAGGAATGCTACAATTTCACTAGAAAGAGTAAGAATAAATTCTGGAAATTTAGATTCAAGGCAAATCTTAATAGAAATCTAAGCCTCAGAAGGACACAGCTAATGCACTCAGATAACCTTAACTCTGCCCATTAGCAATCCTTTTAAACAATCAGGCAATTATTTTCCTGTAATTGTTTTTGCACAGTCCAATTAGATGAAACCATTCCTGTTAGATTGTTTTCATTTTTATTTTCTCTTACAGTGTCACTACAGTGTGAAATTAATGTTTCCCATATCGCTCTGCATCTTAAGTCTTGTTTACACATGGGAAAGTTTTGGAAAAAAAAAAATCCCTCTATTGATGACACCAATTCAACTGAACAAATGCTGGCACCGCTGACAAAAGTCTTAGACAGCTCACTGACTGCCAACATCATTTCAGTCCTGCCTTAGTCAGGCTTGCTCCCAGCTGGGAGACCTGGCACCGTGCTGAAAAGGGTGTTTATTGTCCAGATCAGAGCTCTCAACTCTGCTACATTTAATTGCTGCAAGATGTCCTTTTTAGATAGGTGTCTTCAAAGTTGTTGCCACACTAGTGATAGACAGTGATGGTCTGAGACAATTCGAATAGTTTGGGCAACATAAGAAAAAAAAGCCTTAGCCTGTCCGAGTTTTTGAAAGTCTCAGGGATAGGTATACGCTCTGAAAAGGAACATGATAATTTTCAGTCCTGCCTTTTTTTCCTTGACATTACATTAACCTTTGAAGGAGTCCATTAAGATTTTATGTTAAAGATGATGGCATATTTCCCATCCACACTGTTATGTACACTAGGAATGCAAGGTTTATATTCAGGAAGGGTTCAAAGTAATTGTGATATTTCACAGTAATCACCATAGAAATAACTATACTATCTCCTGGAAGCAGTTTAGCTAAACTGTTCTCTAAACTTCCTATTATAACTTGTTTCCTACCCACACTGCTTTCCTCAGCTCATCACCCAGGGTTGGATTTACTTAAGCTTGGTTTGTCAGTGGGCTCCTTATTCTTTATTCTCCTTAATTCCTCTGTCCACTCAAGTTCCCACCAGAAGTTCTTGTCACCCTGCAAAAACCCCCAACTTCTACTTGCTACTCACCCTTTGCTCTGTCCCAAAACAGATGGAAAGGACAGCATGCTTTTAAGGAGCCATCCATAGATCATCCTTTCCAAAATGAGCTGTGAACGATTCTGTAAACGTGGAAAACAGGTGACCTGAAGCTTTGTTGACTTTTTTAGGATGCAATTACAAATGCACTTGCCTATTTTTCTTTCCTGTACTTGCAATTGTGTATCATAGCTCTCTGGGTTGGTGTGGTACAGGAGCACATGTTTCATAGCTATTAGATGAATATCAGAACTTGCAGGACTCACAGGAAAGTTTTTTTTCTGATGTTTGCAGTGATTATCCAAGTTTTCCAGTTCATTGAGGTTTCCTAATTGCTGTCCTTTTCATGGTGTGGATCAGGTTTTAACATCATTGACTATGCCAAGAAATCTGTAATTCCACATTTTGTGTCCTATGGACTTTTACTGTCTGTTCTTGCATTGAATGATGTAAGTAGACATGTCATAATAAAACTAACTGTAACAATTATTTTAACTGTTTTAAAGTTCACTTTCTTAACAAAAATAATAGATAGAACACTTTTATTTCCAGCAGCTAGAACTAGTGAGTATAAATTACTAAAATTTTCCATGAATGATAGATGTAATTAAGTGGATTTTTGTTCTATGTACACATACTTTGACCATACTTGTCTCAGTTTTTCCTCCTGTCCTGTATGATCTCAGTTCTCTTTTCTGATGTGAACTTCCAGTTTTCCTCCATGTCTCAAATAGTCTATCCCAGTAACTTCATCTCCCTGGAATGTTACTGCCTACACAAGACAGAACTATGCCAAGCTGATTTTCAACATCTTCTGTTGACAGCCCACTTGTGCTGATTGGTCAGAGACAACAGGTAACCCTTGAGTTCATACTACTTTTTAAAAATTACTTTCTCGAACACAGATAGTGCTTTTCACAAATCTTGTATAAACTTCACAACTGGGAAATTTCTAAACTCCTGTTCAGTCTAGCCAATTGAAACCAGCCAATGATTTGAGAAAAAAAAATAGTTGGGAAATTGACAGGCAGACAAACAGCTGGATTGCTGGAGTCCCGGGAATGTAAGGGGATTCTCTGTAGTCACCTTTCAGCACAGCTTCACTTTCACTCTGTGTGTGAGATGGGGGATGTAGGGTATGGTTCTACACCAGCTTAAACCAAGACAGTACCAAACAGAGCGATCCAATTGCTAATCATTTGTTCTTGCTATCACCTTGTGCCAGAACTTATGGTCTGGTGTCAAAAAAAGCTGATTCATCTCGCAATTTTTAGTATTAAAGAAAAAAACCAAACAAACACCACCCAACTCACCCACCTCAAAAAAAAAAAAAAATTAGTACATCTGTGGTCTGCTAATTTCATGGCCTAATATATTCACACCTTTGTGCTCCTCAGAGTCAGAGTGAGAGTTGTGGGTACACACATATACACACGTGGATCTCATGGATAGGAAGTTATCAACAGTCTTTAAAGGATGAGAGCTTTTTATTCTGAGGAAGTGGCAAGGAAAAAGTAAAAAGAGAAACAAACTAGTCTTTTCTGAACTGACTCATCCTTATTTCCAGTCAACAGCAATAAAACTGAAGCTCCTGATCAGGAGGAAGGTCAGCATCCCACTTGTAGGGCTATTTCAAAGTATGCATGACTGGAAAAAGAGAAAGTGAAAGTTAGGGGGAAATGCAGAGTGGGGATGGCAGAGGGGGAGAAGGAAGGAGAGGATTGTAGTTGAGACTCATGTGAGTCAAGAGGGTCCTGGATTTAATTCTTTATACCAGAAAAGGTTTTGTTCTGACATGTAGCAGACTTGAGGTGACAGGAGCTTCTGATCTGCTTGAACTGCTGTAACATTCTTTAATCTTTATATATCTTTATATGTTTGGAAAAATAAATACTATATTAAAATTTAGTTTTTTTCTGTTACTCAGGGTTTTACTTGGCCCGGTTTTTGGCATAAAGAGGAACTGGTTGCTTAAAAATAAATAAACATTGATAAGTTCTGTCTTTTGGTTTGACAAATTTAGCCTGATAAGTGACAACAGAAAAGCAACTCTCATTAGTGTTGTATAAAGAACAGTACTTGTTTCCAATACTTGAGATAAAACATACAAAAGGAAGCAAATCTCTTATCTGGTTAGCTTTTTTAAAGCTCTGTGACACAGAGTATTGTGCCCTAGCCAATGTCCTTCCACAGTGTGTGGTGACTGTACAGGATAGAAAATGCTTCAACGTGATATACACTGCATCTTATACTGGGTGGGGATTATTCATCCTTGATCTGACCTTTGTGAAAGCTGAGTGCAAATGCTGTTTGATTGTGTCAAGTTTGATATCTGGCTCTTTTTCTCTCTCTTTGTGTTTTTTTTTTTCATTTAATAGGTCATTGTTTTTTCATTTAAGACTTCATGCTTTCCCTTCCCCATGGAAGCATTTGTATTGGTATTTCATGACTCAGGTTTTCTTTAGCAGCGACAATCAAAAGCAAAAAACAAAGGAGGTAATGGTAATCTTCCCTTAGCTGCTCCTGTTTCATATTCTAATATGTTAAGATATATTTCAAGCTATTCTTATATATTTTAACTGGAAACAGTTTCCTTGTGCAGAGAGAATAAGCACTAATTGATTGTGTCATAAATAAACAGACTATCTCCAGGCTCTTGCTATTTAACACCCCTTCAGCACCCCTGCCCTCAAATCTAACAACCTGCATAAAACCTGGGGAATTTAATTGATCTTTTGAAGAGTTTATACATAATTTGAAAACACCTGCATCTTTAAAAGGTGTTCAGAAGTTTTTGAAGCATTTGGAATAATGTTTTCAGAATGTTTTCAGCATGTGTAGTGCTTAGCAGGTGCCAGCTGAAGCAAGTTCTACAGGTATTAGTCTGAACAGTGTTCACCTTGTTTGTCCATTTAAGTAACTCATTATAAGCCAAGGTACATGGACTGCATGCTGCTTAAAGTGGACTTAAGGCCAAATGAATTGTACATATGCATAATATCCTAGAACTTTTTCCTTTTAGTCTTTGCTCCAACCAATGACTTGCAGATGTTTTATATGATCCTATCATATTTGAAAACCAAAAGTAACTGCTTCGTGTTGCTATAATTCCAAAGTCAGACGTTTCCTTTCCTTGCAACATTATTAAATCTAAAAAAGGGGAACATGCTTAGAGTATTGCTGAAAGTTTTTTTACTGCAATTGCTAAATATATAAAAAATACAGAATGTGTATGTGCATATACATATGCAACTTAAGATAGTAGAAATACGGAGATTTTTACCCAAATTTACTGGTTTAACTTTAGGCAAAAGTACCAATTTTCAGAGATAAAATGAGTTATTAATGTTCACAGAAGCACAGCATGGTTGAGGTTGGATGGCCATGGGATGCAATCCCCCTGCTCGAGGCAGGGTCTCCTTTAGCTGGTTGCTCAGAACTATGTCCAGACCTGTTTTGAATATCTCCGAGGATGGTAACTCCATCACTTCAAACAATGTTTGCCTTTTTTTTTTGCAGAATTAGTAAAATATAATTAACTGAAAATAACAAAAAATAAGCTTCAAGGGCTTTGGGTATTTGTCTTAGCTCAGCCTCTTTGCTGTGTACCCTCTGAAAGTCCATTTATTTTCCCACGCTTCTGCTTTTACTTTTTGAGGATTGTCTTTATTTAGATTACAAACTATTTGTGAAAGGGCTCGGTCTCCCACATTTTTGTACAGTGGGCCTTATGATCTCAGTCCTTTAGCATGATTGTGCAATACTAATTGCATATCTGCCCCTCTAACTGACACCTTAATGGGAATATTATGAGTAAGGGCCAACAAATTAACATGTAGAATTTGCCTAATAGCAGGTAAACTACTTCGTAGGAGTTTTAATGAAATCCCTGTATCTGCTGTAGAAATATAATAGGACTGAAAAAACCCCAAACCAAAGTGGTTCAAGGGTCACTGTCTATTGCCAATTTTCCTAGTGGAGCAGAGATCCGAAGACAGCCTGATACACATTATATTTCCTGGGTTCCCTGGGTATTTACAAACTGCAAAGTGAGGGAGGAAAAGTATTGAACCCAGGAACAATCTCTAACCCCAAAATCAAGTGGTGCTGACTCAGCTGTGGTTGTACTTCTCAGAATTAGCTCCTACTAGAGTAAATTGACTGTGTTTGTACTACCTACTTTGGCTGATGCTTTGCCTGGGTCCACTGTGATATTTTTCTCACTTGGAGAAAAAAACATGATTTAAATTCAGAATGTCTGCAGTAATGTGAGGTGATACTGTCAGCCAAGATCAGGGTCAGATGAAACTTAGGGTACACAATGGGACTGTGTCTGGGTACAAATCCTGTTATGCTGCTGTCGGAGGAGGTATTGTGGGGTGGGAAAGAAATCTGGTGAAATGTCACACATCATGGCTCTTAGGAGCAGGTCTTGGTGTGAATTATTCTTGCAAAAAAGGCAACCTTTAACCAGCTCTGATTGGGGTAGGAGTGTTCAAAGAATGCTGAAATGCCTCATTGCACTAAGAATATATCCATTAATCATGTATGTG
Source organism: Grantiella picta (assembly GCA_013397955.1). NCBI lineage: Eukaryota > Metazoa > Chordata > Aves > Passeriformes > Meliphagidae > Grantiella > Grantiella picta. Next base: position 25,378 of record VZRM01009157.1, on the reverse strand, counting down.
GTGCAAAACACAGGATCCCCAGTCACCCTGACCCATCAGCATGACTGCCAGGCTGTTTTACCTCTTTCCTAGAGTACCTGAATTATTTGGTTACACCACCATGGTGCCATCCACCTTTTTGGTGCAGGAAGATTGCACGTTTTGCTGTAATGTTGTTTAGTGTTCACAAGCCCACTTTTTCTCTTGCCCCCAAATATTGTTCAGCATGGCAGTCTTCATTCTACTGGAAGTGCTTCTAATAACACAAAACTAATTCAACTTGCTACAGTTTTAATCTTGCAGAAACTTTTAATATTTACTAAAGATGCATATCTAAGTGATAGAATGACACACTACTGTGTGCCAGTTTCTCAGAAGACATTTTTGAGACCCGGGACCATTTTAACTATAAGGAAACACATGATATTTAGTATTTCATACCATGTTTTCCTTTAAAAAATGCACCTTATTATTATTAACAAGAAAGCAGCCTACCTGTTTTGCTGACACAAAACTACTGACATGTGAATGTCCTGAGTATAAGAATTTGAAGCTTAAAATTGTGGCATATCCAGAAATACATTAAAAAGGTTTACGCACATGAATTTGCTTAGGCCACATAACACCTTCCCATAATCTGAGGGTTATGTTACATAAGAGAAATTTATAATGAAGTGTTACAACATCCCTCTATGCCTCAGCTTCCTTTCCCGGAAAATGAAAAATGTGACATTTCATTTCTTTCCAAGTAATTTGAGATCTACAGATTAGAAAAGGTAGCTAAGGAATTGCTGTTCCCTGGAAGTTCAGGGCTAGTCCAACCTCTATCACAGCACATTACAATAAAGCAACTTACTCAGCATACTAGTCTATTTTCAGTCGTGATTGGGCCTTGATTTTTTTGGTGTCTGTTATGCTTTTCAGGGCCCTCACTGGCACAGTGTGACATCTATTGCAAGCTGTGGTAAAAGGTTTGGGGGTTACTCTGCGTAAGGGCTGTTTTACGTTCTGAGCTAGGTTTTCACCAGTCTAATAAAGCTTTCAGTGGACTTTTATTGTCATTCGTAGCTTTATTAGTCTTTTATCTGACTGTTGCTTTGGCCTTTCCCTTGATTGACTGTGCCTATAGCAGGAATGCTATGTCAGCTGAAATACTCTTCACTCTTTAATTGTAATGCTGCCTTTCAGGGAATAGTTTCCAGAGAACAAGTCAGCTGCTGTTATAGCTAAACTTAATGCTTTGCTATAAACAGCTCCATGACCAAATTGTCTCAGATTATGTAGGATATTCTTGTGTCAAAATGCTTCAACTTTATTTCTTAATACAGGTATTTATGATATTGTCTCACAATGCTTTGCTTTCTAGAAGCATTGGGTTGTAAGGGCCCATAGCTTGGTGGAGGCACATTTACACGTTTAGATAAATAACATGGACTTTTCAGGTGTCTAGAGTCAGAAATGTGGGTCTCATTGTTCTGCCACGATGTACACATCTTTTCCTTACCATGGGCTCCTAAATGTCAGCATGGAAGTCCCATCTGCCAGACAGAATGGTTGCTACCTTGTATGTTTTTGGGACAGAGAACAGTGTCAGAGTTAACAAATTAACAGTTAATAGCATAATTTATTTGATGTTGGTTTACTAATCTTAAAATTTTGTAAACTTTATGTCAGAATTTATTGTTCAAATCTGCTAGTCTTAATCTGAGGGCTGTGTGGGACTTGCTTCATTCCACTTGACAGAACCAGCTGTTAAAACTGTTAAAGTCGGCTGATATTTATTTCTTCAGCACACCTTCTCATAGGTGCTGAGGTCTCTGCCAGGACTCTCCCCATCATCAGCTCTTGCTCTTCCTCCCCTATCCTACTGGCTTCAGGCTCCAAGTGCCATGTCCATCTGGGAGAGCACAGCTCCTATTGCTCCTCTACTTAAGGTATAAAACTCTGCTTCCTTTCCACCAAACCAGCAAGTTTTGGAAGAAATCAATCTTGGTACTGTAGTGTCATGTGTTGAAATGATAGAAAAATGCAGATAATTGTGATTCTATAGGTACACAATATATTATTGGGATGGTGGTACTGGGTGACCTATTTCTATGAGATTCCTGAGTAAATTCAGTTAATTATATAATTAATCAGACCAATTATATAATTTTATCTCTTTGCAGAAATCCAGATGAAAACTGCTTTTGTATTGGACTTCTTGGGATCAGTTCTTGTCTTACATGAACTCCCTGATTTATACTGCAGTGTGAGTGGTGAAAGACCCTGAAGCAGGACGTTCCTTTAGCAACATGATGGAAATGATCATTATCCCATGATCTCAGGGACATCACCAAAGGAGACATGAAGTCCTTAATTCTGAGCTTCATGCCTGCATTTTTGCTGTGACAGCTAAATACTCAGGTCTGGGATTCACATACCAAATATGTTGATGAGGCAGAGAAGCCTGTGGGAAACAGCAAAGTCAAGGAAGGATTTGAAACACCTCTTTGAGATTATTTGCTTTTGCCAAATGTGTATTTACGTACACAAAATACACCTGAGTGCAAACGGTTCTATGTTCTTTGGTCTGCATTTACAGTATTTTTCTTTTTTGTCTAACAGCATTTGATAGCTTTTCTTGTGATAATTTTTCTGGTCTTTTGAATTTATGTAAACTTTGGGTGCTCTTTGCTTGCCAACATATCTAGAGCCAGCTGGATGGCTTTCACCTTTGAAACTAACTAATGAATGGTACCAAATACTTTTGCGTGAAAAACTACTTCTTTTGTATTTATTTTTTATTTTGTGGGTTTTTTGTCTTTTGAGCTCATCACTTGGCACTGTCATCTGATCTCCCTCAGTTCTTTCATTGAAATGACACATTAAATAAAATACATTTGCATGGCAGCAGCAGCCACAAAGCAGCCCTCAAGGGGCTATCAAGACATGTTCAAAAAACATGTAGATGTGGCACTTGGCGATATGGTTTAGTGGAGAATGCAATGGGGCAGGGTTAATTGTTGGACTCAATGATCTTGGGTGTTTTTCCCAACCTGAACTGTTCTGTGATTCTGTGATATGTTGTGATATGTTGTGATATGTTGTGATATGACCACATGCATTACATGCTGATAGCTAAGGTTGGTGCTCTTGGGAGGTGTCACCTACTGAGGTTGTGGGTGGCCTCAGCTGATGCTCAGCTGGCTACAAAGAGCAAGGCAGGGATCACACTGCTGGGCATCCTGTGCTGTACAGTGCTCCCAGACCCAGCATCTGGAGCAGATGTGCAGCCTGGGAGTGTGCAAGGAATGGGGCTTTACCTGGGGCTGGGAAGCTGCAAAGGGAATTGCCTTAGAGCTGAGCTGTTTCTCAGACCTTGTTTCCTTTTTCTCCCCCGAGTTTGTGCAATCCTTGCTTTAAAGCTCTTAAAGTGAGGGATTACTCTGGAAATGCCAAAACTGGATGACATGCAGTGGCATTTGCAGACAGTGTAAGAGAAGACAATGTAATCTGTATATCCTTTGTTCTAATACTTTGTTATTTTCTTTTGATATATTCAAATTGCAGTCGCTGAGAAAAATTCAGACCCAGGCTGCTAACTTTGGTGATATTAACATGTGGATTTGGCCCAGCTTGTCCACTGGCAGGTCAGTGTGATGAGATTGTATTGGCAAAAACCTGAAGCAAGGTAGGATGTTGTGAACAGTTCATCAGTTTCTTACCAGTTGTGTTAGACAATATCAGTTGTTAGATTCTGCCCAACCCTAAGCTCATTTCTGTAATATTTACATTGTCAATTTGTCCAAAATGTTGGTGCAACAGAGCAGAACTCCCAGACTTAGTGGCTACTGGTTATCAAAATTATGTGGTTTCTTTTTCATTCTGGCACTTAACAGGAATGCTTGAAAAGCTTGCAGAAAAGAGAGACCATTTCAGTAAACAAGCACCCTAAAATAAATGCTGTGCTAAAACACAGGGAGATACAGATAGATAGATAGAGAGAGAGAGACAGAGAGAGGGAGAGAGAGATAGAGAGAGAGGGAGAGAGGGAGAGCAAGAGAGATGCTAACAAAATTTTGCTTTTAAAGGCAATTCTTTCTTTCCTTGGGGAACAAGCCAGCTCTAACAGGTGGAAGGTTATTAAAATCATAAGAAAGATGAGCAGTGAACAAATTTGTCCTGCAATATTGCACAGGATAATCAGAAAAATAGTATAGGTCAAATTCTTACATTGTTTGACCTCAGGAATTAAGGCAGGTCCAAACAGAAGTAGTGCTAAGATTTCAATATTTAGCTCTGTTTGGTATAGGTCACTTTTTCATTTAGCACAAACTACACTTTACTCAAAATTTGTGTGATTAATGCATTGATTTAGCTTCCCAATGTGCATTGCTGCTAGGCAGATTCAGATATTATTTATTTTTATTAGTTTATAATATGTCAATTTTTCTTGCTTATCTGTCAGCTCCCACAAAAATACATAAATCAAAAATATAGCAATGTGGACACTAACAAGGCATAATTATTGTAGGGTCTGTCCCCTTTTAAAGAAAAATACAATTACCTACCAATATGTTGCTGGGATTAGGTCAGAATTTGCATAATACTGACTCATATTTTCTTAACAATTTTAACATCAGACAATAGGTTTTGCAAATCTATATGCCTTTCCTGTTTTTCAGTTTTATTTTTCAGGCTAAAATAATAAGAAGCTCAGTCAAAACAAGATAATTATTGCAGTCTATCCCCACAGAAAACTTTAATTACTCCATGGCATGTTTCTAGGATTAGGTCAGATTTTTATAAGGCTGATTTTTTTTTAAAATAACAATAGGCAATTAAGTCTGCCAAACTATAATTTATTACAGTTAAATTTATTCATTTTTCCACTGATAAATATTTAATAGAAAATAACTCAATCACTGCAGGAGATTAAAGAAGATTTGTACCTCAATATAATCTTAGAAAAACAGCACACAGTTTTCTGTTCCTGGCTGTAATACCAAATAGCATCAAGTTAAATGACAAGATGAAAATAGTTGAAAATTTTTAACTTCACTGAAATAATAGCTGCTAATGTATAGGATTATAAAACCCCCAGTAGCAGACTATGCAACGAATAGATCCCTCCTGAAATACTGAAAACTATGGTTGGGATCTAGGGTTAAATAACCGTGATATATTTATAGAGGGCAAGGGATCACCATAAAATAAAGCAGCAAATAGTAAAGAAGTCAATGTAAAAGAGAGGCCGGGGATTTAAGGTATAGACATCATAAATTTTCATCGATATAAACAGTCCATGTACCTCAGGACCTGAGTTTTAGCTATAATTTCAAGTCTGACCTATAGGCTTTTGGTGTTCACAGTGCATGCACGATCAAGATGCCATCTGAGGAGGTGAAAAAAATGTTTCAGATCTGTGTGATTTACTCATTTAATCATCCCCAAATCCACCCCAAACACAACAATGCTGTGTCGAATATCAGTACTTGAGACGATTTTATTGTCCCACTAAATTACATTTAATTCTTACTATAACATCTCATATAAACAAGTATAGTGAATGATTTCCTCCCCAGTGTGTTCTTCAGGAGACAGGAAAAGACTGTTTTATGGAATGCATAGATCTGGAAAAGGTCACCTTTTCTCTGTCCCTCAGATCTCCAGAATACGCACAGGTACTTTCAGTTGCAATGGACGGTTTTCTTTTTCTGCTTTAAGGTGATATTTTCTGGTTTAAAATAATAATTATGAAACTACCACAAAGAACCATTTGAGGCTTTTAGCTTTTTACTAATTGCTCTGAAAGAGAATTCTAAATGATTTCCAAATGACTTAAATGATTTGGCTAAAGAGCATCTTATTACAAATGGGCTGAGTTGAAAACATTGTGTCNCCCCCCCCCCCCCCGCCTTTCTCTAATGGGCAGATCAGAATGTGTAAAGCACCCTTCCTGCAATGACTTTTAAATGGGCTTTGGATCAAGCCTTTATTTAGATCACGTTTTCTTTTTAATGTAATTTACCACACTGTGATATTTGCCATTACTGCACTCCTTGCGGTATTCCCTATCCTTCGAATCTGAAATCCTCCAAACAATGTGGGCAAACTTAACACCAGTCTGCAATACATACCCTTCTGGCTTAGAGCAGATGACTTCAAGCCTGTCAGTAGCCCTGCTTTGGTACTGATGACAGCTTGCGGAAGAATTTCTGACTCGAGGACTGGTCCAGTAACCCTTAAGCAAGAGAGAAATCCTTACACGCGTGAATAATCACATTAGTTTAATCAAAACCAGTTGCATAAATTACGCAACTCGAGTAACAGCCTGCAAGGCACAGCCCAATGCCTTTACCCTCCCAGGGTTCACTGTGCTGTGCCAACATTTTTGAGATTCTGCGATGCTATTGAAGAGACCTCTGTCCTGTGTCTGTGCTAACGACGTAGGCAAGTGTGTAAAGCAAGACTGTTTGATGCAAGTAGTGTTTTTCGAATACTAAAATATCAGCAAGAGATGCCAAAGAGCTTTGTGGCTGGAGGGCAGAGCTTTTATTGAGAGCCACTAGGTTGCACTGTTGTATAGAGAACCAGCTCTGCCGTGCCGTGCTGCAGACGGGCAGCCTCATGCTGTGCAGAAGCTTGTAAATACTGTTTTACAGCTTTCACTAACAACAGAAGTATATGAGATCAAGAGAGGAAGGCCGGCACTTGGAAATCTTTGCTTTCTCCTCAAAGGCAGGTCCAGGTCCTGGTTTCAGTTAGGTGTTTTTGTTCTGTGTAAGGTGCCCTTAAGATAACCATACTTTGGAATTGGATTTTTTTTTCCCCTGGAGGGAGGAGAAGCTGCTGGGCGACAGGTTTGGAAGGGGAAACCAAGCTGTAATTCTTGAAGAATTCTTGACACACATGTTCCTGGAGATCTGTCTAAAGCTGCAATGGGCCTTCCTATGTGCATAAACTCCAAACACATGCTTTCCCTTTCCTCCCCTGGTTTGCACTGTTTGATGGCACAGACGATACAAAAGCACACATCAATTACTTCCCTATGTACATTACACACTGTGGGCAATCACAAACATTATATGCTGTTCACGTGTGAATAATTAATTACAGTTATATTATATAGTCATTCTTTCCACTACTATTGTCCAAAGTAAATTTTTCCTTTTAGAGTAATATGGTTTTAATTTAGGAAGCAGGGTTTCTTTAACCTATTTGACATTATGCAAACCATCTTAAAGGAGGTTTAATGCTATTTCCACTCTGTCTGCTAACATAGCTCCCCGCCCAAATGTGAGCTGTGTTTTATCAAGCAAATTACTTACAGAGGATTCGGTTCAAAAAGACATTGGGTTCATTCCTTTACCCATATTTACTCAGCCCTGGTGTAAATCTTTCTGTATTTTGCTCTGTGGATTAGCACCTCTCTCATCCTCCCACTACTCCTAACTTTAGGGCAGTAAGCTGAGACAACAATAATGAGGAGCAGAGCTGGTGACTCTCTCCGTCCTGAAGCTTTAGGAAGGAATAGGTCATCCCGAAGGACTTGAGTCTGTGCTGAGTTAGTTTAGTTTACTACAAGTCACACATTTGGGAACTATCTGCTTCAGGTTTTGAATCTTTCAGTAACGACGTTTCTGGCTGCTAATTAAATTCTTACTGCTCCAACACCAGAGAAGACAAGCGAGTTACCCTTAAAAGGGCACATAGATGAAAACAAACTTCACTGATAACAAGAATATGTGTTGCATGCAATTAACCCATTACTGGGCCCTGGAAAGGAGAAAGCTGATCTGAGGGGAAAAAAGGACAAAAAAGAAGTCGAGAAACCTAATAGGCTGAAACAGAATTTTATCTATTGGCCTTTTTAATTTGAGGCCGAGAGACTTTTTGCTACTGATCAGCTATAGTTGCCTCTTTCACTTTTTCTCAAATTAGGCTGATGATTCTACTTCATTTCATCTAATATTAATATAAAACTAATATTTTTCCATAGGATCACAGGCCCACATGGTCCTTTACTGCAAAAAATAATTGAGGTGAACAGACATAGCGAATATTCTGCAGTGGGTTTGCCTTCATATTTAATTGCACTTGTTTTCAGATACACACGTACAATTTCATGAGTATTTTACAGTGAGGCTCCCTTGCCTGTGTATTTGCAGAAAATGAATCTGCAGTTGTATTGGCAAGTATTCTCGCATGAAAATTCAAATGTGCAAGTGTTTATCTTAAACTGGATGCTCATCCATCCAGGCAAACAAAAGACTTGTATAATCTTTCTGGCCAAATGTAACTGAGCACTGGGGACAGACTGCTGCATACTTGCAGAAAGTGATTTGTGCTCAGCCCTGGAACTTGCCCATTTCTCCTTGGAAAAAAAAAGTGCTTGATTTGGCACAGCACATAGTCTAATATGTCCAGTTTGAATCATGGGATGTGTTGTAATAAAACTACTTATAAGGCAGGGTATCTGCTTGCCCAGAACGTTTTCTCTATTAGCATGGTATGAGTAAAATAAGAGGACACAGCAGAATTGTCTGTGCAGTTTCCGGAGGGAGGGTTTAGTCCCTAGGATAAAAGGAATCTTCTTTAAGTTGTGTTTATTTCAGTAGGAGCTGCACATGAATGAAAGTATCTGTTTTTACATTTTTCTTCATAGGAACAAGACCTTAGTTAGAAATAGCTGAAAGAATAAACCATTTTTTCTGCTGTATTGCCGACACTGGTCTTTGTAGAGCCAGGTTTTTTATACTCACTTTGAGCAACCATTGCCCATAAAATAAACAGTAGCATTTTCTTTCCCAGGGAAAACACTATTCATTGTTTCTGTTTTCTGAATGTACAATTAATAATTTTTTTTTCTTCTTCCTACTAAATTTCTTCCTTAAACAGAAGGAGGCATCTTAAAACAGACTGTATCTTAATGGTCACACAATTTTGTAGGTGAATACATTGCCCTAATACAAATAGAGAAGCAGAAAGAGCACATGTGTTCACAGCCATGTTTATCCAGGGATCAGGCAGATGTCGTGGCAAAGTCTTTGTCTGTATATACAGTACACAGGAGCCAGCTGTGAAGGACAAATCCGAGGCAATGAATACTCCTTGCCTTACCAAATGAAACTTCTGTAAATAAGTTTGCTTGCTTAGGTAATGCACACATTTATGCATATAAGGAAAGGCTGTACTTGCAGCAGGCATGTGTGTGCTGTGCTGCCAGCTGGGATCCTGACTGTAAACACTGCACAGGCTGCAGGCTCTGCACATGAGCTCTCGTGCTCTTTGGAGCCTGTTCAACTGTTGAGAGTTCAAAACTGCATTCACCTTGTGGGAATGACTGAGATTTGAGCTCTGGCCAAAAGGCAATATGGATGCAACTAGTTCAAGGCCCAAGGGTCTGAGAACCGAGACATACACCTTTCAAATGAGTGTAAGCTTTCTCAGTGATTCTCTGTGTAAACCACACTCAGAAGACAGGGTAAACACAGGCACTAACACACACACATTGTTCATTTTTTAGTGTTTTAAAGAAATATGAAGAGAGCTAGTTCAGCCCACAGCGATCTAGAATTTGCGCTAATTAGTCTTTAAAAGCTAACGGATACTAGCAGTGTATGGGAAACACATCTTAGAATATAGTGGTTATGTGTTTGGACAACAGTTCCAGTAGTTACTGGTGAGCACTTTCAATATTAAAAGTTGGAATTAATTTATAACATGTGGATGCAGGACATATCTAACTAATTAAACTATAATGAATGGAGTAGATCATATGCATTCTCTCCTATTTCCCAGTCATTTTGATACAGTTTCTTCTGTCTGAAGGTAGTTTATATTTATTACAATAATTCTTTATCTCTTTTGCTTTAATTTTGTTTTAATAGAAATAACTGATTGACTGCTAGAGAATTAGCCCTTGGTTTGCACTCTTTTCTCTTACTAAACTAGTGAGAAAATTTAACCTGTGACTCTCTCACACAGTCAACATTAGATGAAGGTGTTTCTACCTCATTTTTAGAGCAAGTTTGTGTAGGATATGAATGCATTTTCATATTAGAATTCAAGGGGGCACATGTGTGTGTATACAGTACTGTATATATTATGCATACAAAGTTATTGTTCAAAAGACTTCTATCATCTATTCCCTTGTAACACCTCTATACTTGAAACATGGTGCTGTAATGTGCCTGTTCCAATCAGAAAACTGAGCGATCATAACCTCTTGCTTACATCTAAGCAAAAGATATTTCAACTGTCGCATCAACAGAGTAAATCCCATTTTATTGAGTATACTTGGAATATAAAAATGATAAATGCTAACAATTAGATGTGAGTCATGTGTGTTTTGCAGGGCTTTAGAGTCTAAGCATACAGCATTCTGTAAGCCTGACCTTCCAGAGTCATCCATGGTATATAGGGAAAGCTATGTAAGCAGGTTATGGAAATGTGTGATTAACCCTTGAAAGGTGGCCAGCAAAATGAATGTGTTTTGGCTCTCTCATTAATAACTGGTGGGTCTGACTCACTTAAATATTTATTCTCTCTTTCCATAAAAAAGAACCTAGAAACGCATTGTTGGCTCAGGAATTCTATACACAAGTTTTTCTTTACGATTTTGCCAATACAAGAGCAGGCAAGGCAAACATTATCAATGGAAAGCATGCTTTCTCCCCAAAACCAGAACTGTATTTCCAGGTCTAAAAAGACTTGACACACAACTTGACCTGATCAAGGTACTTCTCAGGCAAGCTGCATACTGAAGACCAGTTATCCTTCTTTGTTACAAAACAGAAAAACACCAAGGCTTTCAGATGTAAGTAGGAATACAGACGACTCTCTGCCTTTTTTTTCCTACTGATCTCACATGTCACTAGCTTGTGCTGCCCGTGACCATCAGCAGAACAGAAAAGATATCTAGATGCTGGGCTTAAAAAAAATCTAGACACCAAGTAATTGTTATTAACAAGAAGTACATTTGATGAGATTTGGGGGAAAATGATTGAAAAATGTGCCTTGCTGACAGGAGGGAATTTTGGATGCTGTCCTTGGATCTTGTTAAACTTTAGTTTTATATTACCCACAGCCTCATTCTGTAAAAATTTAGTAATGCAGATCTTTATGTTTCAGTAATTCATTGCTAGAAAACAAAAGCATCCTTCTGTTGTATTCCTCTTCTGACTGTAAAGTTGTTTCAGCACATTTTGCTACATTCATGACAAAATAGGGGAGCTATCTGTTAAAAGAGAGAGGGTAGAAAATCCCTTTATGTACCGGCCTCTTTAGATTATGTTAATTAAGTAAAACCAATGCCTCGGGTTTTTTGCATTTGGCCAAAGAGGGGAGAGCCATATACATTCCTTCCTTTCCCCTAAACTCTGCTTTTGTACATTCTGTGAACAATCTGAGTCCATGTATATAACTTACCAAGCAGAAGCACTTCTATGGTGTGAATTCTCAGTTTTGCTACTGTCTACAAATTCTTTTGGTTTGTGTGTTATTATCCATGCTTGACCCATAGATGAAACAGGAGTCAGAGTCTCTTCTGATCTGAAAGGCCTGGCTCAAGTTGTAAGGATGCATGACTTCAACACACTCTGCATCGCAGCCCAGATGGCAGATGTTCTGTAAAAATGCATGACTTTTAAGTCCCGCATTTAAAAAAAGTGGAACTTTAAAGGGTGTCTTTAATTTCACCCTCTGGGGCCTGCCAGGCAAGCAGCTGCTGAGGCACTTTTGCTGCTGCCACCAGTCTGGGAAGGGGAAGCCCTGTGAGCAGGTGCTGGTGCAAATCTGCAGCTTGCTCGTTGGCCTCTGAGCACATGCAAGCAAAAACCTTGGATTATTGCAACAAACCACAGATACTTCCAAGTAGCTGAAGGACCATAGTGTTCCTGTACTTAAAGTCACTGATCCCTCTGAACCATGCCACACTCAGAGCTGAGACAGGGTTTTGCTGTGTCTGAAGGGTCAGATTGTCTCTCTGCAATGTCTAACAAAAATGCATCAGGTGTTCAGGTTAAGCAACTGGTTATATCCTTAAACAAGGATTTCTCAGGGCATTTTGGCATTTTGAGAAAAGCTTTATGCAAGCAGGAATCCAACTCTCTTTTGGAATGCATCCAACCTCAATCAGCAAAATCTTGCCAGGCCAGAAAAGAAGGGGTTCTTTTAATCCCCCTCTATTTTTATTGATAGCTCATTTGAAGGAGTTTTCTTTCTTGTGGGGATTAAGAGGCATGGCTAGTGGGAATCAGGTTGGGAAGGTGATGGATGCAAAAAAGGAGGGATTTCTTGTTAAGCAGTGGGTAGGGCAGAGAGAAGATGCTTGATACAGGCTCCAGTTTGACTTCCCAGTGAAAGACACCTTTGTCATTAGTAGCTACATGTGAGCTAACTGTATCTCCTTTTCTAGATGTCCCTTCTTCATGCTAACGTTCTGTACCAATGAATATAAATGACTAATCAGTTTTTGTTAACCACCTCAACATACCTTATCTTGAAATTGAAATGCCTACAGCCAAATTTATTTCAATGCTGACCCCTACCCTTTCCAACATACCTTATTTTGAAGCCTAATATGCCTTTTCTCATAGCTTTTATTTATAGGCTTTATTTTCTATCATATGCTTTCAAAAAAATACCAGATGCCCTTTTGCATCTCCAATTCTCCTTGCTTCATAGGTGCATCTTGATGCATAAAGAAGATACAGGATTTGACAAAGATACTACAGGATATTAGGGGGGGGAAATCGAGCTTTTAGACATCCAAAATTAGTCTCTGGCATTATTCTGTTTGGAAGCTGGCCCAGTGTAACATTTTATGTAAAGAGTTATAATCCTTGCTGTTCAGAGGGAAGCTCAAAAGCCCCTGAAGCCTATGCTCATATGTACAATGTTGGGCTCTAGCGTATGTGTGTGTGTCTCTGTCCCCAGGGAGTGGGGGGGAAGTTATTAGTTAGGCATAATAAAGTGTTCAGGCTGGAAAACAGACACCTTTCCAGAAGGAGCAGTGTAGGGAAGAACAGATGAGGAGTTTGGATGAAAGGACTTTGTGTAAATGTAAATGCGACTGCAAGGTATAGGATGACTGGAAAGAGTGGAAATACCCTGTGGAGTCTTATAAATACTGTTGTCAGATTGTGTAGTGTTAATGGAGATGTTGTGATCAATACTAAATTAGTGAGGGGGGTGTAAAAGGAATTTTTTCCTTAAAAAAGGGAAGCACACTCGAAATTATGTTTAAAAAAATAATATTTCTTAGATGAGATCTGTTTTTCATGAAACTGTGTTGGCTTTGATCGTGTTACCATCCCTTAATTCTTTAACAGGTTCATTTTCTATCCGTATTTCCATGATTTTGAAAAGTGCTAAAAGTACAGTAACCTGTCTAGCACAGTGATGTCTGATCCCTAAAAAGCTTTCTTTTTATTTTCTTTTAAAATTACTCTAAGCTCTAAAAATATTTTTTTTTTTCCTTAAAGAAAAAAATATAGGGAAGCTTGAGAATTTTTTTTTTTGGTGTCTATATTCAGCTTGTGGGGGCAGTCTTCTAGTGCCCTGTTAGGTATCCAAAACCTTTTCTTTAGCAAGGTGCAACTTTCAACCTGAAGAGATTTGAGACTGCACTTTCATTCCCTAAGGGAATAGGTGTATAAACTTGATAAAAACCCCTGTGTGAGAATGGCAGCCTTGGACAGAAGTCCCCTGAGGGAGATGTTTCCTCCAGTTCATGTACCCCTACTTAGTGTTAGAAGTTTTTTAGTGAAGATCAATAACCTGGAACTAAACCTGAGGAGTTTAGCTTTGTATCAGGTTTTGTTCTGTGTACTGAAAATCAAGAATCTGACCGTAGAGCACAGAATACATCAGATAAATATGGATTTTATTTTAGTTCACTATTATTAGAAAGAACCCATATCAAAACCTTGTCTTTCTCAGTTTGTCCATTCTAATTTGGATCAGTAATAAGAGTCTGAATTACCGTTAGTGCTGCTGTTTGGGTTTCTTTGTCTTCATTCCCTCCTAACACTTCCAGTGCGCAGCTAAATAGAGCCCTCATATGCTGAAAGCATTTGGAAAAGCTCATACATCATTCATCCAGAGAAGAGAAATGAAGTAAGAAGGAAAGGAGTGTCTTTGTTTCTTCACAAGGACTGTATAAAGTACTGAAAGACTGATAATAAGGTTAGCATTTAGACAGACACGTCATTAGAAATGCAAATTTAGACAAGGAAATGCGGAATATCTCTCATTCTGAAAAGTCATTTTTACTAGATTTATTTACGAATTCATTAGGAATGCAATCCCATTAATGACACTGCTGGTTCTTATGGATGGCAATGACAGAATGCAAAAGAAGACCTTCAGACCTTCTTTTTAACGAATGCAGCCATCTTTTCACCCATGTTTTCAGTGTTCTCATTCAAAAAAGATGCATTTATATTGTCATATGGTAGAGCCTGGACAATAATAACATCTCAGTTGCCAGAATATACTACAGTGGGTGGCTCTGGCTCTGAACACTCAATTAAATGCATTTTTTTTCCTACAGTGTCCCTGTGGTACATTAAGTTTTACTGATATCTAATAGCTTCAGCCTCTCTAAGGAAACTAGCCTTGATTTTATTAACCTAAAAGATTGAAGAACAAAAGGCATATATTGCTGACAGGTTAAAAATTCTTTAACAAAGATGTCTTAATTGCTTTCTTATTTCCCTTAGTATATGCTATGGTAACCTCCACTTCTCATTCAAAAGGATTTTACATTTGTACTCAGTAATTTTCTGAGAGGGATGTTTTGTAAGATTTCATAGTTGTTGGTTTTTTTTTTTTTTTTGTTTTGTTTTGTTTTGTTTTGTTTTGTTGTTTGTTTGGTGGGTTTTTTGGTCAAGAAGGATTTGAACAAAGTTGTTGACTGTGTTAGAGGTTAGAACCTTTCCCTCTGTCTTTGAAAATCACCTGATTGTCTGCCTCACTCCATCTCTCTGTCAGAGTGACTATTAAAGCTAAAGTAGTGTGTAGTGATACATATGTGATAACCAACAACTTTGGCCTAAGAGCTTATCTGTTTACGGTGTCAAATGCTATCTGATAATCAATATAGCTGCTCTGGTGCTATGTGTCCGTGTTTCTGGAGGCCTGACTGTTTGCAGATGCAGGGTCTGCTTTCTATCCTTTTGCCTCTTGGTGGTTGTCAGCCTCCATATCTGTGTCTTTCAGCAGGTTTCTTTAAAACCTGTCTATAGCAGTCAGAAGAAACCTGCAGCTTTGGAGGATCCCCAGGCCTTAGTGAGCTGTGTAAACTGTATAAATCTATTTAAAGCTAAGAGTCTTATGAAAGGACCTCCAAACTTCTGCTTTGTATACTAGGGAATTGTGGATGAAAGAGATTTTTTAAATTAATATGTTGCTCATCTCAATTCTAGTGACTACCCTATAGTGGTCTCCTGCTTTTTTATGCTCGTCATGCATCTCTGTTTTGTGGAATACAGACTAGGAGTCCTTTGCTCCCCAGAGATGGAAATAACACCAAAAAATGACCCCCGGATAAAGGGATGAGTTAGAATCTTGCTGATTTTTTAAGACGGATATGAAGAGGTGTGATAGTAAAAGTATTTTTCTATCCCCTCCCCCCCATTTTGCAATTTTAAGGCACATTGGAAAACAGTGTATATACTTATGAAAGTACAATCATTTAATAGAGATTTTTAGCAACAAATACCGTACAACAACACAGCCAACTCAGAGCAGACAGTTTGAGCACCAAATAAAACATCAGGTATTCTGATATCACACCTCTGTGTGTGTAATTTTCAGATTTATATATATTTCAAGTTTCATTGCTCCACTTAGAATCATAGAACCATTTACATTGAAAAGGATCTTTAGGATCATTGACTCCAGCCATTAACCTAAAACCAAGTCCACCAGTAAACCATGCCCCTAAGTGCCACATCTACATGTCTTTTAAATTTCTCCAGGGATGGTGGCTCTACCACTTCCCTGAGAAACCTGTCCCAATGCTTGTTAACCCTTTTTGTGAAGAAAATATTCCTAATACCCAATCTAAACTTGGTGCAATTTGAGGCCATTTCCTCTTGTATTATTGATTGTTACTTGGGAGAAGAGACTGATCCCCATATGTCTACAATTGCCTTTCAGGCAGTTGAAGAGAATGGTAAGGTCCAGTCCGAGCCTCCTTTCCCTCAGGTTAAACAATCCCAGCTCTCTCAACTCCTCCTCATATGACTTATCCTCCAACCCTTCCCCAGCTCCATTGTGCCCCTATGGAAACACTCAATGTCTTTCTTGTAGTGAGGGGCCCAAAACTGGGCACAGGATTTGAGGTGCAGCCTCACCAGTGCCGATTATGGGGGAACAGTCTCTGAGAGGCTGAGATGCCATTGGCTTTCTTGGTCTCCTGGGCACACTCTGGGTCATGTTCAGCTGCTGTTGACCAGCATCCCTAGGTTCTGCATTGCTGGGCAGCATCCCAGCCACTCTGTAGCTCTGCATGGGATTGGTGTGACCCAAGTTCAGGACCCAGCGCCTGGCCTTGTTGAATGTCATACCTTTGGCCTCAGCCCATTGAGCCAGCCTGTCCAGATCCCTCTGCAGAGTCCTCCCGCCCCCCAGCAGATCAACACTCTGGCACAACTTGGTATCATCTGCAAACTGATGGAGAGTGCCCTTGATCCCCTTTCCCAGAAATCTGGCAAAGATTATACCAGGACTGGCCCCAACATTGAGTCATGGGCACCCCTTGTGACTGGTTGCCAGCTGGATGTAACTTCTTTCACCACCTCTGTCTAGGACTGGCCATCCAGCCTTTTTTTTACACAGCAAGCAGTGTGCTCTTTCAAGCCCTGAGCAGCCAGTTTCTCCAGGAGACTGCTGTGAGGAACAGTGTCAAAGGCTATACTAAAGTCCAGGTAGACAACATCCACAGCCTTTCCCTCATCCACTAGGCAGGATACCTTGTCACAGAAGGAGATCAGGTTGTTCAAGAAGGACGTGCCTTTCACACATCCAGGCTTGCTGGGTTTAATCCCGTGACTGTCCTGCACATGCCATGGGATGGCACTCAAGATTATCTGCTCCATGACCTTCCCCAGCACTGCAGTCAGGCTGAAAGGATTGCAGTTCCCTGGATCCTCTCAACCCTTCTTGACTTAAATATTTCACCCCTCACCTCTTTCTTTCTCTCTGTGAGGAAGTTTCAAGTGCCAAAGAGATGACTGAGGGACTGTTCAGGAGCTACAGTGAAACATAATTCTTAAATTTGGAAAGCATTCTACAGAACTGTAGAATAAATCTGTGTCTTCTGATCTGAATAAATCTGAGGCACAGGAGTCTGATTTGGCTGTGAATGTTGCTGTGCCTTCCAAACTCTTTGGGCTCAGGAGCACCCCCCATCTTTGCTTTTTCTTTTAACACACAGCTTTGGTTGGGGAGCTGCAGATCAGTGCATGGACTGCGTGTCACAGCTGGCTATATCACGATGAAGCAGCTGGTGTGCTGAGAAAAATTCAGGTCTTCTGTGTTGCATAAGTAACAGAAAATTAATTCCCTTCACAAAAGTGTATTGTATCCCTTAAAAATGCAGCTTTAAGATCTATGACAGAGCTGTATCTCTTTAATGAAAAAGTAGGAGTATTTTGCCTTGCAGCAGAGCTGTCTGTCTTCAAGGTTAGGGAATCCTCCTCTTCTTATTTTGAGGATGTTGCTTATTTGGGCCCTGCTGTCTCATATTCTGCACTCAGCAAGGGATCCTCATTCTTTAAAAATGATCATGCCGAGGACTTCCTGGCACGGAAAATCACATAAAATATGATGCAGAAAATAAAATGCAGAAAACACACTGTCTCCTATCTTTTAAAAACTATTATTCACCTTTTCCTAAAGGTACTTGGAAGCTGCATATTTTTCTTTAATGGAGAGCAGGAACCTTGGTTCTCATGAGGACAGTGGCGGGACTTTGGTATTGGTGAAATCCGGGCTGCATTTACAGGGAGGAAGGCAGCCTGTGGGGAGGCTGTGACTGGGAGGGAAAGCCTGGGAGGAGTGCTGGCGGTGCAGCTGCAGGGCTTGGGAGCTGCCCTGGGCCAACAGCTGGGGAGAAACCACACTCTGCTTTCCTCCAGAAACATTTGCTGCAACACATCACTGTCTGCTCCAACACATTCCCATGATTAGTGTGGTGGACTTTTAGCACTGACGTCTACTTAATGTTCAGCTTGACATATTAATCTTCACCGAAGTAAAAGTTAATTCTAAAATAAACCTGTTAACCCTTCTATTTCCGATCACTCCATTTGCTGCAAATTATTTTGGGACAGATTCTGCTGTCATGAAGCTGAGGGCAGGCTTTGTCATCAGCTGGAGTGGAAGCACAATTGGGCCTTTTCTGGATATTAATTGGCTTCTCTTTCTGGGAAGTATATTTTAGCATCCCTAACAAAAAAGCTGTGCCACAGGTATAAATATTAAATATTTTAATGGTGTGCAAATATTTTAATATAGATATTTTTCTTGGCAGAATGAGTAACATAATCCTTACCTTTTCTCTGGACTCCACACCACCCTTTTCAGTGATCACTTTAAAAACACTGCTACAGAAGGAGCAGAAAACAGTATTTTAATAGGGTTGAACTAGCTTAGAAAGTATAGCAGAAAAATGTCTTTTTGACTCCTATACAATTAAATGCAAAGGATTCAAGTGTATCAAAATGATGTAATTTTTAAATTTTCGCTTTCCAAGTAGCAAAGGATTTCAGGAAAACTTTCGTGGAATTTTACCAGTTTCATTCCTATAGATTTTATTCAGGATTATTCCATGATGCTATTTGAATAAAATGGTTTGGGGAATCTTAGTGGAAACCATTAGTCCAGGAAAAACACTTCTGGCTCTCTTGTTGGTCATATCTTTGGAAGGACCAGGTCCTTTAGAAGACGGTCAAGCTGTTTCTCTGGAAAGTCTGTCACTCCTTGTCTTTGTACTTTTCAGACTGCCCTTTTTGGCTTCTTTTTCACTATTGCATATGGTGGTGGTGAATAGAGGGCTGGCTCTGTTTTCGAAACAGTGAAGCACCTGAGCATGTTTGCACCCAGCCATGGACAAAGCAGAGCTATGCAAGCCTGACAGCTTCAGTAGCGGACAAGTCACAAATGTTCTCTCTTTCCAGCTGAAAGGAAAACATGTTGACAATCAAATGACTAATTTTAAAATTGCTCTTCCTACAAACTAAATCACGTAAATATATGAATGTTTTCACTTTGATTTCCAGAGAAGAAATGACACTACCAAAGACACACAAATTCAAATGCAATTTATTTTAGCTCATCTTCTTGAAATTAATATTTCTATCATCTGGATGTATTTGAATAAAAAAAAATCTTGTGCTGATTCCCTGCTTGAAATGCCAACTCCAAATAAATCTCTTTATACACTGTAACCTCCACTCTCTTCCTCATACCCCACACTGTAATTTGTATCCATGGTAATACATTACTGTTTCCAGCAGCCAAGGGGTTTGGGGGAAATTATGGGAAGAAAAATCTTTCACTGTTAAAGTTGTGGTAAAATGTCATCAGTTTGACAGAACAATACAACACTCTTAGTATGAAGCTCCAAACAAATTGGAATTTGGTTTGTTTCAGGTTTCATTATAGACTTTGGAATATTGAACGTAGGCTCATCAAAATATTTTCTTGAGTTTGCTTTCATGCAGGACTCAGGCCCAGTTTCAAAAGAATCCCGGACCAGTTTTGAGCAGTTTATGGGCTGACTTTAACATAAACCAGATCACAGTTAGTGGACTTGGCTGAAATTCACCCTGAATGTTTAAGTGAGGTTGAACCTGGAAGTGAAATTTTGTGAGTGAGAACCCAAGCATACTGGAACAGAAAAAAAAGTTAGCAAAATACCGTGCATTGATCCTGTGGAACTTCAAACAACAGGATCTGACATCCTAAGAAGAATTCAATAAAAGCCAAAGAACCAGTTAAACTTTTTTTCATTTGGGAATTTAGCTGTTATTTTTAAATAAACAGAGTAACCACTACATCAAACAAATTATTGAATGCAACCTGAGATTCTTGTGATGCCTGGTATAATTTAAGTGGAGGGAGAATGTCATATAAAATCTTTAGGAGAAGATTTTCAAAAGCTCTTAGCATTGATTTAGCTTGTCTGCTTTAAAATTAATGGGAATTGTATTATTGTCTCTAGAAGCAGCATGAGCCAAATCCTGAACATTTATGGAAATCTCGTGACTAGTATTTAAAGACAGTGGGGCTCGAAATGAAGCAGTCTGTAGAGTACATCTGCCTGAAATTCTCTGGTTGCTTTGTAGCTGAGGATGGACCTTAAGTTTTTTTCCCCTAAACATGAGTCTGATGCTAATTTTTTATTTACATCCCAAAAATCACCATTTCTCTTAAAAATGGAAATGCAACATTGTGTTCTGAGGAAGGTTTTTATGACAAGCTGGATAAGACTGGATATATGCTCTTTTTACTATCGTGTTACCTGTCCCTGAACTGTATTTTATTTTTACAGTAATAGTCAAAAGGTAGGCGAGATCATTAAATCTCAGACCCAGAATTCTTATGTTACACATTCTCATCAAAGTCTGTATAAGCAGTCCTTCTCATGTTATGTCTTTGATAAAACTGGCCAGTGAGTGAAAGTATCATAGTTTCCCTCTTTGTTTCTCTAGATAAGATTCTGTCAGTCCAACTTGGCAGTTTTATTTTGTTTTGTTTTTTTTACTTCAGGACACCAAACTGTTTCTAATGTTTTCTTTTCCTGCCACACTCTTTTCCTTCTATTGCTCATTTCTGATATTGATACCTTGCTTCCCCTCTTCTGTCTAATGATGTACATGTCAAAGCAGACCACCATTCAAAGCTCCCTATGAAAGAATGGGGGAGGGTACAAGCCAGCAGCAGTCATCTTTGAAACATTGAAATACGGAATTTTGAGTATGAGGACAATGGCAATTGTCCAATTAAGACAGAAGCTATCAGAAATTGGTATAAAGTAGGTTCTGTGGTTTGTGACAAAGGGAGCTGAAGCTTCACAATTTACCACTTCAATTTTTTTTTAAATTCTTATAATGATTTTTCAAGTATTGCTTTTAGCCTTTGTAGTCTAATAGGCAAGTTTTTTTGCGTTCTGTCTTCATGGTTAATTTAGTTTCCCTAAAAATATTTTTATTAGGCAATTTGTTAGTAGGCTGGCCTTTTGGTTTAGGAACATCCAACTGTTGGAATGCACACAAGGTCATAGCCCATACCTTCCATGTTTAAATAAAAACATATGTAAGAAAGAGAACTTGTGTTTAAAATATAGTTTTAGCATCATGAAACAAAGGGCCCAAGGGTCCTATAAAAGCTATAAACTGTTAGCATACAAGATCACTAGCTTTATGCCTTCTTCAGAAAATTGTAATTTTACAGTATTTTGCTGTTCAGATACCATTAATTTAGAGAAACACACACCAATACAACTGTTTATAATGTTACACGTTACTTTAATTTGAAGACCCATTTTCCTGAGTACTGTAAACCACAGGGCCCACACCTGGGCTGTTTACTGTCCTGCAATCTGATTCATAGTGCAAAGCATCACTGAAGCCATTTGCGACTGCAAAAGCCTAAATGGACACCTAACCTGAGGCAGAAGATAGGCAAAGAGAAGGAAGATGTGAAAGCTGGTTGGCTTCTGAAGTAGATTTCCTTTGGCATGGCCCAAATATTTTGGATTTAGAATAAAAAGAAGTGACATCCAGAATTAAATCACTTGCCTCTGAGAGCTAACTTTTGTAAATAATAATTTTCTTTGGAGTGTTTTTTCACCTGTAAGTGTAAACTAGTGATTTGGAGGCTGTAGCTTAGGTCAGGATAGGTAAGATAAAGAAGACATTTGTCACTATTGAGGAAGGAAGTTTGGGGAAAAAGGGAAAAATAAAAAAAACAATTTGCACAGAATCACAGAATCACAAAATGGTCGAAGTAGAAAGGGACCTCTGGAGATCATCTGGTCCAACTACCCTGCTCAAACAGGGTTACCTACAGCTCATTGTCCAGGATCATGTCCAGAGAGCTTTTCATGTCTCCAAGGAGTGGGACTATACCAACTGCCTGGGCAACCTGTGCAAGTGTTCAGTTACCCTTACAGTGAAAAACTCTTTCATGATGTTCAGAGGGAACCTTCTGTGTTTCAGTGTGTGCCTCTGGTCCTGTTTCTGGTCACCTGAAGAAGAGCCTGGCTCTGTTCTCTCTGTATCCCCCCTTGAGGTATTTATATACTTTGATAGGATTACCCATGACCCTTCTTTTCTCCAGGCAGAACAGCTGCATCTCTCTTAGCCTTTCCTTAGTGGAGAGATGGTTCAGTCACATAAACATATCCATGGCCCTTAGCTGGTAGAGCCAGTATGTCCATATGTCTCTTGGGCTGGGGAGCCCAGAATGGGACCTGACACTCCAGGTGTGGATTCATCACATCTGGATAGAGGACTAGAGAGGACGAAGCATCATCTGCCTTGACCTTCTGGTAATGCTATGTCTAATGCACTCCAGGGTAGCACTCATCTTCTTTGCCATAAGAGCACAATACTGGATCATGTTCAGCCTGGTGTCCACCAGGACCCCCAGGGTTTTTTCCAAATTGTTTCTAGTTGTGTGGCACCCAGCATGGGCTGGTGCCTGGGTTTGTTCCTCCACAGGTGCAGGACTTTGCACTTTTCCTATTTAAACTCTACGAGATTCCTGTCAGCCCATCTCTCCAGCCTTTTTAGGTCCTTCTGGACAGCCACAGATTCCTCTGCACATCAGGCACGTTTCACAAGTTTGTATCATCATTGAACGTGCTGAGAGTACGCTGCCCCATCATACAGATTGTTAATGTAGATGTTGAACAGGACTGGACACAGTATTGAACCTAGGTTACACTGTTATTTAGTGGCTTCCAACCAAACCTCGTGCCACTGGTCACTAAGCCTGGACATTGAGCCAGTTTTCAATCCTCCTCATTGCTTGCCCAGCCAAACATCAGCTTCTCTCAGAGGATCTTATGGCAGACAGGGTCGAAAACCTTACTGAGGTCCAGGCAGACAATATCTATAACTCTCCCATGATCTAGAAGTTAATCAAGTTGATCAAGCATGAGCTCAGTTATATGTGTTCTTCTCAGAGTCTGGACTTACTGGCAAAGCAGTGGCTCTGGAAAGTGAAGCAGGCAATGCGCACAACATTAAAGCAAAAGGAAGGAAGAGAAGCACATGCTTATTCTCTGATAAAATGAAGGTACAGATCTCTCAGAGCCCTGTAAGAAAACTCACGTCCCTTCCAACTGGGCTTTGCTTTAGCAAGACTTGCTCCCTTAGTGTCCCACTACTGTTGACCTGGTTTGTGTCTTGTTACCTGCTTTTCTGGGACAACTGTTTGCTGTGCAAACACTCCTGAGAAGATGGTAAATGTGAAAGCTTTCCAAATCAGTCACGCAGGCCTGTCTTTTGGTGGTGTGAAAGAAAAGAAAGTAAAAGAAAATAATAATAGTAAATGTCCCACCAGGAACCCAAAAATTGTTATCATGAATTAAGCCTTCTTCCACCAAAACACATGTACTGCTATATATGCTGTTTACTAATTTGAATTAAAGTTGTGGACAATGGTAAATTATAGCATTTATACAGTTCTTATTGTCACAACATAGTATTTAATTGGTCTTACCATCTGGTCCTGTTCTGAACAAAGGAATTGACTCACATTTTAGTTTTCTTGCAAAAGAGCTTTAACCTTTGACAATTACCACTCCATCATTGTGCAATATGCTGTTTGTAGTAACTTCTCTGAGGGAAATTAAAAGGGGAAAAGTTATTATTTATCACCATTATTATTCTAGACTTCATGATTTTGTCCTAACTGTCCTCTGTCGCCATCTTCTCTGTTATCTTTTGTGTTTAACTTTTTTTTTACAGATAATCCTTGGCCTCTACTTTAATTTTGCTTTTTGGTTGTGTCCTTGGCTTCATTCTAAGCTATCCTGGTTTTTTTTATTTTTATTTCCATTTCCATTTCATTTTATTTACTTCAGTTTCTCTGTCTTATTTGTTTCATTTTGGCTTTGATTTGTGTTTTGCTTTGTTTGTTTGTTTTAATATCATCTCTCTAATTGCTCTTTGGTTGTCTTCCTTTTCTTCTTCCTCTGTCCTCCTTTGTTTCAGTTATAGTAAAGCAGGAAATTCTCTCATTTCCCAATGAAGATCAATACAAGCTGAGGAACCAAAGCATTGCCCCTGGTTGCTTTTATCCTTGCAGAAAATCTTCTATCTAAACCTTAGTAAGTTGATGTATGAAATGATCTTTTTGGATATTTGAAGGTTCCTCTAAAGCCAACAGAGAAATTAACATTTGGGAGAAGTTGGACCAAAAACTGGACCAATATGTCATCTTTGCACTAGTATTTAACCTAGAAGAATGCAAAGAAAGGTGTTTTTTCATATTAATATATGTGTATAGTACATTAAATTCCATTTTTATGGCCTTTTATGCAAAGATCTCCATGTGTTTTAAAAAAAAATGTTCCTCAGTCTTTTGGTTGGAGTATTATTTCACTGATGTGTACATAGCTGGAGTCTGTGTTCTGTGTACTATGCCTATAAATCAAGGACATCTGCCTTCTTGCATATTGTTGAGGTGTTAATAGGTTGGGAGGCACAGATGGAGGTAGTCACCAGATGGAGGTATTGTTAGTTTAACTGAATACATAGAGAGATCATGGAGAAATATTTGTTATTACTTGTGGTGCTGATTTTTTATATATATAATAAGGAGATTAAAAAAGTGATATTCTCTGCCTGACTCTTCAGTTGTTGTCAACTTCAATGATTTTATCAGAAGTCTCATGATACTGGCATTTTGCTTGAAGTCTCGTCCTTGGAATCAATTATCATCTGATAATCTTAGCTTTCATTTAAAAATAAAATTGAGTTTCTTGGCTTCATGAATATAGAAGAAAACTTGAAAACATGGATTGAATGCACACGAAAGGCTCAGAGACAGTAAGTAAAATAATCCAAGCATTTTTAAAAATTATGTTTTAAAAAAGCTGTATCATCTGAAGGAGACTGACTCGCAATTTTATTTATCTTATAGTATGTAATGACTCAAGTTTAGGAAAGGTAGGCAACCATGTAGGTAACAAATAATGTTATATGACAATACAGAGAAAAAAAAGAGCTCTATGAAAGGAATCAAGACGGATACCCCTCGAATGGAAAACATGTTCAGATTTCTCTATCTTGTACCTTGATTTTTAACAGGATGTTTTCTTATCCCTGGTAGATTATGTGGAATGGCCATATTATGCTTAGTTTGTTTAGGAAAAAATATATAATAA
>VZRM01009155.1:0-26395 GCA_013397955.1 Grantiella picta | reverse complement strand
GCCCCCCCGCCCGTCAGTCGGGCGCCTTTGCGGACCTCGGCCCAGAGATCCGGGTCAGCTGGAGTAGTAAAAGGACTCAGGCTGGGTTGCCCACTTGGGTATCCAAGCCACAGCTCCTGTTACTTCCGGTAATTAATTATCGGTCGAAGTCTGGCAAGGTTTTTGTTTCTTTGCTTTTTCTCCACGGGCTTCTGCAGCTCTTGCTGGAGTAGACAGGTGGTGTAACTGTCCGTGTGGGAGCATAAACCAACCGGGATGCCCTCTAAAGCAAATCGGGCAGCAAAGAGGGCCAATTTGTTCAGTGGCGGGGGGTTTTGTTTTGGTTTGTTTTTTTCTTACCCGAGAGGCCAACGAAACATGCAAAGCATTTATTTATCTTTAAACGACTTCTTCCTGGAGGAAAAAACTGCTCCAGAAAGAGCTGTAGCAGCATCTCTCGTTTTACCAAAGATTTGTTTTCCCACCACCAAGTTAAACTCGGATCTGACAGCTAAAGACACCTCCCTAGCTAAGACTTGGCTAAGAGCCATGGGGAAGCCAACCCGGTAACACTGCAGTAACCTCTTGAATCTCACCACTGGCTTATAAACATACTTTTTACAAATTCCTAAGAACTGCGGTTTTAAAAATGTTCCACGTGGTGTTTGTACCCCTTTGTATTCCCACACTAGGTAATTATGAGTATAGTGTAATAAATATCCTTTATTAATGGAAGTGTTTCTATGTATTGCAGCCATATACGCTGTTCTGCTTTTTTCTGTCTGTTGACTTCAGGGCTTCCAGGTAGCTGGAGCATTAGACCTCTTCCCCTGTGTCTTCTAGTACTAGAAGTACCAGTAACTTCTTGCATCGTGGTTTGTTCACTTAGGTGAACTTGGACCCAGCTAGTCTTCGGACTTGCCAGCCTGCTCCCTGTCCATTAGGGCATAATGGCTGAACATCCCACTTGGACCGAGTGATGAAACCGCTTATATTGCTTATTATACTCAACTGGGATTGTACCTTAATGTGAGGCAGGGTACTAATTGTCATGAATGGTAGCCCGGAAGTCTATGAAAAGTCATTAGTGCTAATTTTGCACTGACAGTACCTTTCAAGTGTATACAGCCCAAAGAACCGAGTACTTTTAAACACTAGGGAATCAGACCACAAACCATGATCAATTAATTACAGCTGATGCTAGCCAAAGGTTTCTTAGAGGGTGCAGCTGCTGTAGCAGCAGTCGATACCATTTCACCATTTAGCTAGAGTGAATGTGAAGGCCAAAAAGCTAAAAGATGTGCTTGTATTGTGACTGTTCTTCACTTTTTGGTTTTTTTCTTTTGATTTAGGTAAGACTCTAGTTGAGACTCAAGAGCTCAGTTGACTCTGACATCTAGAGTACAGGGGCAAAGAAAGGGTTGCTGGTTTTGATTGTGAAGAAGCAAACTTTCATCCATTTGTTTGGAAGCTTGTTATGTTTGGATTGGCAAGAAATCTGCCCGCAGCTTTCTGCATGTAGGTTTGACTCGGCACCCGGAAGAGAAGTCCTCTCAATGGAAGATGACAGCGATCCCGAGCAAAGCTCCTGGGCCTATCTACCTGATGTCTGTCTGAGGTACATCTTCCATTGGTTAGATGACAGGGACAGATCTCGGGCTGCCTTGGTCTGTAAAAAATGGAGTTGTGCCATGTACTCCGGATCTCTCTGGAGATGCAGAACCATCACATTCTACAGCCAACCATCCAGAGCACGCACACTGGAGTTTCAAAGTGCACTGTGGTATACCAAGAAATTTGGCAAGTATTTGAAGCACCTCGAGATCAAATTATCGAATCCTTACAATACTCTCTTTATCAAAAAATTTCTAGTGATTATGAGAAGTCTTCTTTCACACCTGGGCAAGTGTAATAGTCACCTAGTATCCCTGAGCATCAAGTACCTAGAATTAGACTGCTTGATCTGGAAAAATGTGGTTAGGGCTCAGTTTATCAAGATCTTAGCTGCCTTCCTGAAAAGAATGAGCAATCAACTGGATTATCTCAACTTAAAAGGAGCAAGAATAACCTTGGAAGAAGGCTGTGAGCTTCTGAATTCTCTGAGCAGCTTGACAAATAGAAGCTTTATATCTGAAATCAATATTGAGGATTTCTTCAGTCTCCACCTTTCTGTCTACAGCAGTGCCTTGTTCCACCAAACTATGTCCAAGTTCCATAGCCTGACCATCCTGACTTTCAATTATAACTGCATCTCCGATGAACTGCTGGACATCCTGCGGGAGCACAGCTCTCATTCACTATGCACCTTGAATATCAAGTGTCATATCCACGACCCTCATGGGCAAGCGGTCTCAGGACGGTCATGGGCAAATTTGGCCAAGAGAGCCCCAAAAATGAACGTAAACTTCTTCTTTGAAAGAGTCATGAAGCACGATCACCTAGCCAGGATCCTGCTAGTGGAGATCCCGGTCAGGAGCATCAGTCTACGGAGCTGTTATTTTAGTGACCCAGAATGGACAATGAGACCTACCCTCACCAATCTTCTCCCAGCTTACTGGCACGGTCTGCAGGTAAGGGAAACAATAGGGACACCCTACCGCAGTATCACAAAGCTAAGCAAAGTAATCACGTAAGCCTTCTGCTTAACAGCAATCAGCAATAGAAGTTCCCGATTGCTTCAGTTTTACGTTCAGAGGGCGGTTTTCATAAGCAAGTCATTTCGCTGTTTCAGCTTTAGTGTAGTTCTTGCATGTCTGGCTATGATGCTATCAGGCTGCTCTTTTTTGGCAATGCACAAATGTCCTACAGCACTTCTGAATTAACTAGTGCTGGTGTCAAAGCGCTTCGGTGTCACAAGGGATGCATCACCAAAGGTTTGCAACAGGAAGGGAGCAGAGATCCATAAACCATCATTGGCTCTTCTCTCGGCTCCAGGATAATTTTCAGTACGTCAGGTAAGATCATGGCGTGACTGTGGGCGCAGCATTTTCTAACGAATGCATGACAGATCGCTCCATCTTAACAGGAGAGTGATTTACTGCAGCACATACACTGTTGTCATAATGCAAAACAGATTCTCGGCTAATGTCAAGGTACAAAATTGATCTGCTGACACTCGCTTTTGTCGGTTAACTTGGAAAACCGTTTGTTGAATTCTAGTTACTGCACTCCACATCTGTTCAGTAGTACTAACAGTGTTCATTCTTTTTCCAGAAATTAACACTCGAATTGAACAATGACCACGAGTTGCTGGATGATGAGCTGCTACAGCTTATCTTATCGTGCAAGAGGTTGTTATTTCTGAAAGTCTGGGCATTTCTAAGCATCAGCTTTATGGAGAGGCTGTTACAAAACCGTGCAGAAAGGAAATGCATTTTGACTACCATAAAGGCAAGACTTTGTGCTTCAAAACTCCCATTCCATTCCCATTCTCTCTCCTACACCCAGAGAAAGGTTAGCTTCCCGTGCCCAGGCAAAGGTCACTTACAGAAATGGTAACATAACTACTCCCCTATGTTACGTTTGAGCAATAAAGAGCCTGCGAACCGCTCACAAAAACAGGGCTTTCCAACATACCTAGCCACATACAGATAATA
The DNA here is from genome assembly GCA_013397955.1 of Grantiella picta. Taxonomy (NCBI): domain Eukaryota; kingdom Metazoa; phylum Chordata; class Aves; order Passeriformes; family Meliphagidae; genus Grantiella; species Grantiella picta. Next base: position 22,820 of record VZRM01009155.1, on the reverse strand, counting down.
TAGAAGTTTAATATGAAGTAACGAAAATTCCAGAAGCCCCTCCAGAAGCCCCTCCAGAAGCATTCCCTCTGCCACCTCTAGCTGAAGCCCTCTCCTGCTTCTAGGGCTTCTCAGTCACCTCTTAGGCTCAGTGCTTATGTCTATGCTTAAACCGAGACAGGTGGGCTGAGTCCCACCAAACTGCAAAAAGTTATAAACAGATCACATCCTTTAGGGATCCTGTGTTGAACCGAGGCCAGGCCACAACTGTAGCTGGTGTAAACCATGCTGACATCCAACTTTGTGTGCCACAGTCTGAATTCTGCAGCTCCTCACAGATCTGTGAGGATGCCAGGGATTTGTGAGTTCTGGGGGTAGAAAGAACCTTGCTCTTCCTGTCTGAGTCAGCACAGGCAGACAGCCAGGACAACCACAGAACCACAGCTAAAAGACAAAGAGTAAATTTATTTCCCTTCCTTTGCTCACCGAGGGATCCCCAAAGCAACCCCAGGACAGAGGCATGCAGAAGTGGAGATGCAGGCAGGGTTAAACTCAGTCCGTGCCTGAGGGTCACTGGCTGGCGGTCACCTGACTGATTTGCAATCCTCCACGCTAGTCCTCCACTGTTTGACTCATTCCTCCCAACCCCTCCCAAAAATTCTTTGTCAGGAGATGATGTTTTCAGTCAGCTGGGAAGAGAGTAAAGCATAAAGATTCTATTCAAATCCAAGGAACTTTGCTTCTCCAGATTCCTTATTAGTCAGAGATGCTTCTTGTTGCCTTGACCTTTAATGCGCTGAGCTCCCTGTATCTGAGCGATGTGACTGCTGTTTGTGCCTACAGGTCAGGATTTATACAGCCCAAGATGACAGCACTGAAGAGGAGCGGCTGTTGGCTGGTATTTACAGGAAATTCAAGTACCTGATCGACTCAGAACTTAATTATTTTGTCATCACCTATCCAATGGTATAAACTACAGGGAGAGAAGAACATCCGGTGACATCTGCATTAATGGATTCTTTGGAGGACTTTAGTAAGGGACTTGAGCCTTGACAGCAATGCCTCCGAAAGGGAAACACCATTTCAGCAAGAAAGAGTCAAGGGACAATTTTAAACTCCACACATGAAAATGTTGGACTTGGGAACTGGACTCCTTTGTCTCCAGCGTCATTTATTCTTGCCCTTGCTTTGTTTTATCTTGCCAGAACCAAAGGGAGCAGCGATCCCTTTTCAGCCCTTTACGGGCATCTCTGAAAAAATTAAGTCCTCCTCTTTTTTCAACACTTCTCATTGTAGAGCCTCAAATGCTTTACCATTGAAGCCCTAAATCATTGTTTCTATTTTAGGGAAACTGAGACATGGGGGTGAGGAAGTGATTTTGCGAGTCAGCCTTGACTCGATCTCCATTCAGATGCAGACATATGCACTATCTAGTGTATCGGCTAGATAAGTTTCGTGAAGTTTGACATGCTGTCTAGTTCTTAGCAGAAGATGATAAAAACAAAACGTAGCATGGCTAGTCCTGAGAGACACCCCTCCCACTCGCCCAGCTTTCCGACAAATGATTTATGAGGAGACTCCTTCCCAGAGTCCCCTTTTGACACCTTTCAATTGCAAAAGATATCATTGGTTACATGAGAGAAACAACATGGAAGATGGAGCATTTCTTATTATTCTGGAATTTTATTGCTAAGCGGTAGATTTCATCAGTTGTTTTAGAGCATAGCTAGCCATGAAACAGACAGCTGTTAAGCACTAGGTCCATTTTAATTACCTCACACAACTAGACAGCATTGAGCCAAGCCAAAAAATTTGGGAGTTTGTCAACAAAATTTCAGTAGGAGACGGTTCTTTGGAGCACAATCTTCTGGTACGATGACTTCAGTAATTGTTTATGCAAACAGACTCTCTCATTTGTATGCACAGCACTTCATCGATGTACAGCGTATTCTCCTTGACCTTGATCTCTTCCTCCAAGGAAAGCTGTCGGCGGCTAAGGCATTTCAGCTCCGTCTCAGCCTGCGCCAATGCGGCCTGTAATCTAATAGGGAAAATAGAGGCAGGCATTAGTTGAAAACACAGGGATAGTTGGTTTTTTTTCTCGTATGAGTAAAAAATTCTGAGCGAGAAAAAGAAAGACGGAAAGGGATTCACAGAGACAATATCCACGCAACTTCCCTTAAAGTGTCCTGCCCTTAAGAGAAAAGTGATTCCCAGCTTGTCAGGGGGAATAGCTGGGATCCACTGTTACTCTGACACATTAAATTAACCCAGTAATCTATACCACAGACTTTCCTCTTTCATAATTTCTGCTTGCCTTTGAATATTTTTGGTAATCTCTTGAACTTCACTCATCAGGCTGCAGTGCACTGTGTCATAGCACAGTTCCACATTGGGGCGATGGTTTCTCGCTTCCAAGCGGGTTTGAGCCACTTTTACAGGTCCTTCTTTATCAGCGATCGCTTTCTTTAAGGCTGCAATGTTCTTCTCCTGGGAGGCAACCTCATCCATCACCTTAACAAATCCAACAGAACGGAATTCTGCACACCGCCTCTTACAATGTGTGAAATCATCATCATCATCATCATCATCATCATCTTTAATAGTTGTAATGATCCCAGTAACACTCATTATATTGTTATTTATTCAAAGGATATTTTGCTAAGCTTAGCCAGGAGTAAGGTTCCTTCACTGGAAAGCAGATGATGCTGTTCTGAGTGAACCCAGAAGTTTATGCTCAGCAATTAATGTTTACCATTAATACTCAGTTTTCATATGTCAAATTTTGAGCACATTGACCCTGCTTTTATCAATTATCAGGCTCTTACATCACAATCCCGAAAAAGCTATAGGGGCCCCATGCAACTAAAAATAACGAGGAAAATCCTGATGTTGTAGCCATCGGTAAATGGCTACAGCAACATTTAGACTGAATGAGTGATTCCAGAAATTTGTCTCTACGGTGGTGCACAGAGCTGAGAAAAAAAAATCTAAGATGAGTTTTACAGAGGAGGGAGAAGGGAACAAAAATGAAACCGGGGAAATTAGCACAACACACCGGACCGGGAAAACCGGTAGTCAGCCTGAGCCCAGCGTTTCCACTTTTTCACTGACCGTCCTCTAAGACTTACCATTGCCAGAAGCGCCTCTAGCTTGTGCTTGGCATCCTTGACTTCCCTCACCCTATTTCTAAAAGCAATATTCACCATCTCGCATTGCTTGCGCATGTCATTTGCCGTCTGTGAGAGGATGCCATCGATAAGTGCCCTCAGTGCCAATGAACTGTTTCTCTGCTTGTCAGCCTTTTCAACATTTACGTTTGAGAAGTCTATCCAGTCTTCAGGGCTAACAAAACTGAAAGAGATTTAAAATGAAAGGTCACCAACAGACAGCACCGGGCCCTCCGTGACTTCATAAATCTGTAATGATGCCCAAAAAATCAAGAACAAAGCAGTACTTTTAACTGCGTGTCCCAGTAAGTGCCACTGGTGCTGGGAATTCTACACATACAAAACAAAGACTCTGTCACAATCATCTTCTAATGAAGTAGACAAGAGTCAGATGAAAACAAATTTGCTAGAGTCATAGAGCCCTCTGTGACTTCACAAATCTGTAATGATGCCAAAAAAAATCAAGAACAAAGCAGTACTTTTAACTGTGTGTCCCAGTTAAGTGCCACTTGCGCTGGGAATTCTACAGATACAAAATAAAGACTCTCTGTCACAATCATTTTCCAATTAAGTAGATGAGATGAAAACAAATTTGCTAGAGTCATAGAGCAACTTTGCTATAACTTTCTTTTCCCTGGTGAAGGATTAAGTTATTGTGGAGGGAAACACAGATAATAACAAATATTTCTTAGAATATCTTTCACTATTAAAGCTGTTACTATTAGAGTACAGGTAGTTATTTACACAGCACAGTCACTTACTCGCTCACGCAGTTCACCTAGAGGACACTTACAGTACTTGTCTGGAGTAATAGTTGAGAAGCCCAGCCCCAACTGTATCCCCAGAATTAGAGAGTCATCCTCGTGCAGCTGCGGCTCGCAGGCAGGTGTTTGGGAAGTTCCTCAGAAGGTTCATTCCTTGTTTCATTGGGTGGATATATAAAGTTGTAATTGTCATTTGCATATAGCAGCCAACACCGTTCTGGGTGTGGTGTGAGTTATAAACCCCTTGTGGATGCACGCTAATGTGCCGGCAGCAGGAGCTGTCAGTCTCTCGGCGTTCGGAGTTTGCCGGTTGTTGCACAGCAACAGTGACTTTGCGAGGCTCTCACACGCACTGCTTTCTCTGTATAGTTCCTCTTTTCAGCCCATTTTTCTGTGGTAGCTATTTTTCCATTTAAACCTGTCACACTACCTAACCCATGAAGAAGGGGCACATTTGACAGGTTAATGACCGAGTCAGAAACTGACTCCACACCTCATGTGTCCCGGTCCAGCATTCTCCCCACCAGGACACCCTGGGAGAGGAAAGAAGTTAAGATCAGTAAATCTATTCCGGGTTTACGCAATACGTGAAATTCTTTCTTAGCTAACTGTGAGCTTCAAAAAGCTCTTCCAGTAAACTGCAGTTCACTGGGACCGTAATTATTGCGGCTTATTTCACAGACATACTACGCAGATACCAAAGTGACAGACAGAAGTATAAGAAACTATTAGACGGTGGAAAGATAAAGCCTGTTTTACACAAAACTCATCTTGCTATTCCTGGGACAGACCATTTTATCTGTATAATTATCATATGTTTGTTGAATTCAAGAACCACTTACTTTCCTTCCAGTTTCATTGCATTATCAGCATATATGATGTCAGGAGTGTCATTTGTCAAGCTAGCGCAGTAATCGTCTATTGTCAAAGCTGTGAATTTGTCTTTCAGATCCATTTCCAGGTTGTATTTTGCCGAACGGTTTCGTCTAGGAGAAGAACCAACCAGACTCTAAGACAAAGCGTAGGCACTCATGGGCGTCCTTCATAAGCGTGCATACACACGTCAGGTAATTCAAACACCATTACAGGAATCTTCACATACGAACCATTAGTTGCAGAGTCCCAAAATCTACAGTACGAAGCTGCTTTTATCAATTTATAAATCGATACGATTCTCATGGAAATTAAAGGCACAGGACTGGAGTGTGAGAAGACTGAGGATCACGTGCAAGCACTTTGTATTCTACAAGCAGAACTTCTCAACATTACCGATCGAGCGGTACGAATTAGGACTGACCTCCTGCAACTGTTTAGCAGTGAAGATAACTTAGGACCTGCGCTCAGCCTGACCCTACAATTCCATATTACGGCTGTCCTAATTTTCAGCTAATTAGCGTTCTATTATGATCTTTGCCTCCGCACCTGATTTGCTCGTCAGTTTGTTCCAATGTACGTCCAAGCAAAGCAATAATGCTCTGGTGGAGTTCAACTTCCTTCACCAGTTCCCGCTCCACTTCATCATGCACTGAGTCAATCCCAACTCGCCTCTGCCTAAATGAAAAGAGGAAAAACCATCACCCACATTGTTCAAATGCCTGCAGCTAACAGGATATGATGAAGCTCAGCTTACCCCAGTCTTTTAACACCTGAATCAGACTGCGATTTCACTGCAAAGAGAGAGGAGCCTTCATTTTGCAGTCTTTTTTCTCATTTGTTAAAGGTTCGTTAGCAGGATTTTTTTTTCTTTCCTTGAACGCTTTTCTTCTTAATCAACTCACCTGTACAGGAGACACTTTTGGGCAACGACAAGTGTCTCTTTGCAGCTCTCCAAAGCTCTCTCCAGCCTTTTCTTGAAAGTCAACAGTAGCTCTGTCTCATGGACAATTTGTTCTAGTTTGTTATCTAATTCTTGCTTCCAGAATTTTATTTCTTCCTGTCTCTGTTCTGTAGAATCAAAATAACAAACATGTATTAATATGAGCCCATTTCAAGAGCCAGAGGACCGTAGCTCAGATCTTAGATATGGCTAAAGATAGACTTATTCCGTAGCGAAGTGCATATGGAAACAGTTTCACGGCCCTGCATCAGGAAGTTTGATTAAAATAGCTTTCCGATTTTTTGTTATAAAAATCAAGAATCTGCCTCCAAATATTTTGTACGATATTTTTGATTTTCCCATGGCATCAAAAAGCATGGCAGTGACATATACCCCTATTCCTAATAGACTAATTTGCTAAGTCCATCTTAAACATATAGCTCAAATAACACATCTCGACCCTTCCAGAAGACATAGGATTACCTATTTTCTTGTTGACATCGCTTTGGGTTTTTTGAGTTGTCTTTTCTATTTCATCCACCAGCCTCCAACTCTCAGCTACTATGCATTCTGACCTGGATTTCTGGGACTCTGCAGTGGCACGGTGCATCCTGTTGGCAGTGTACCATTCTGAGGGATGAAATTTAGATGGATCTTGCAACAGTCTGTCCATCGTAATTCGGAAAGTTTCCGGACGTAATGCAAATCTGTTCACAGAATGCGGAACCTGAAAACAGAAATAGCATTATTTGCAGACAGTAATCCTGAATTGATTTGTTATAGAAATGCACACAGATTGCGAAGGCAAATGAGAGGTGCATTAAGCATCTAGCTATCTAAAATGTCAGTCATAAAATATCCTTAGTAGCATGCTCCATCTTTTTGTCAACAGTATTTTTTCCTGGGAGAAAAGATACTGGGAGCCAGACAGCAGAGATCAAGCAGATAAAGAGCATTACATCGGATGGTACGGTTATGTCCTCTACATATAGCTCTGCTATAGTTCAGATCAGAGCACGGTTTTCCAGAGTGAAACCAGACAAGTTTCAAAAAGATCACAAAATCGTAAGGAAGTAACATTGTTCAAAGGAAGTAGAGCTGGTCCCAGACAAAAGGGGGAAGCAACTGCAATTGTTGGCTGCAAATACAATGCAGTGACATCTAGAAAGCTGCTATCTTTCCTCTCTTTCAAACAGTGGTCATTAAAACTGGTAACTACGGTGCCTTTCATGCTGGCTGAGACGTAAACGGACATATGCAAGTACTCCGGAGGGCGGGGGGAAAGGAGTTTCAGCTGAAGAAACACTGTCTTACAGAAAAATGCAGGTATTTCAGAATTAGCCAAAGAAAAATACAGCCTTCAGAAGACAGGGTTAACGTTAGAACTGAAGCTATCAGCCTGAGCAGAGGAGGACTTTGAGATTCAGGAAGCAACAGAGACCGGGGTGCAAAGTAAGCGAGGAAAATGAGTACGCTAACTCACGCGGGAAAGCTGCAGTCACACTCATCGTGCTCCTGATGCATGCACAAAAGCAAAACTATGACTAGACCGAACGGTGATCAGAACCAATTACAATGACTGCTACCGAGGCACACCTGTAAATCAACTTATATGGCACCGCACACGTGAAGTCTGCAACCATTTGCACAAAAGGGCAGCGCTTCTAGGGGCTGTCGCTTCATTTGTACGTTCAGGCCCCCGTCGGTCTAGGTAGACTTTTTTTTCCCTCATGGATTTTTAACAGATTATCTATATTGCCTATAAAATTGCGTTAGTTAAAAGCAACAATTTCCTTTTTTTTTTTTTTTCCCAAGTGAATCGCTGGAGCAGGAACTGGAGCCCTTTTCATAATAACTGAAAAATTTCCAATGGCTTCGACAGATCTGAAGTCAAAGCTAGTTTGGACAGAGGTTTACTTTGGCTTGCACGAGTCACAGAGTACGGATCAGGCTGTCTATCAGCTGTCTTCCGCAAAATTTTATGTTTCTGAAAACCTGCTTAGTCACCTCGAAAGCTAAGGAACCCCCGAATGACGGTTCTCCGCGACGTTACTGTGAGATCGGTGGGACTTCGTGCCGTTTGGTTCTGAAAACCCAGTATCTCCTGCCGTCCTGCCCCAGACTGTAGCGACACCGTCAAAAAGTAATTAGTTACAAACCTTAAATCCGTTCTTTAATGTCAGATACCGTAAAAGACGATTTCCTTTTAATCTGTAAATATGAAATTTACAACCGATCCTGCAATATGAATTATACGACAAAAGAAAGCTTTAGTTTTACCTCACCTGGTTTTCTCGACCGACTTTAGAAGGGCAGGAAGCGACTCCACAGCCGCTGGGGCTGCGCGCGCCGGACGGTCCCTCGCGCGCCGGCCCCGCCCCTTCCGCGCGCCGCGCCAGCCCCGCGGACGGTAGCTTCCGCCGGCGAGCCCCGCGCGCTTCTCGCTAAGGAGCAGTCGCGGGTGGGCGCGTCGCGGGTTCTGCTCCGCCGGCGGCTGCGCGAGCAGGGCTGTTTGAGGGGAGACGGGCTGAGTCGTTGCGCCGCGGAGGCGCCGCCGGGTGCGCCGACAGCGGCATCGCCTTTCCACGTCGCGTGTAAGCGCCCAGTTACGGCTGGATGCAAAAGCACGTCCTCTTCTGCTGCACAGCAGTAGGAAGTAAGCTAACATCAGCTCACCACATTCCATTGTAGTGCCTTTAGAAGGGATTTTATGAAAGAGCTGTTCCTCACCTTGTGGATTTTATCTGGATGTAGAAAATGGGTTCGTTATTTGTGAAGTGGCCAAGTCCTCAGTCTGGAAAAGTTTCAGAGGAGTCTAAAAAACTTTGTGGAGGAGTCTAAATAACCAGTAGTAATGAGCCTAGACCTAAATTAAATATGTTGCCGTGTTTCTTACTGGGTGCACGAAAAATACCATAGATAGTCTCATTCCTCACGGAATCAAACTGCCAGCTGAACTGCTGCCACTGTGTGTCGAAGTAGCAGAGTTCTCTAGGTTGACCCGATGCTGCAGCATCATTAACTGCTTTCTTTCAACGTTGCCGACATTGCAAAGAAGACTAACGTATTAGAGCTGAACTCTAGCATTTGTTTAGATTAAATACTTTATTGGAAATATCACACCAAGGGAGAAGTGATGAAAGACATTCCTCCAGTTATTATACTTTGAAAGAGCACGACTTTCCTGCTGTGGGAAGCTATATGCAAACGTAGTCAAAAAGTAGAGCATGTCTCTGCTGACATTATCTTGAAAATATTGCACAGAACAAACGGATTTAGCCAGCAGGATCGAGTTGTCAATAAACAACCGTAGATACACTTTTAGATACAATGCAGAAACATTACAAAAATTAAGAAACAGTCCATTTCTGTAAAACGTGCTATGCCAACTTAATATATTGTTCTTTTATTGCTCATGCTAAACACACTGTCACATAAACACACACACACTGCATTTTTTTAAAACTATAAATACTAAAAAATCCATCGAGGGCATACATTATATACTTTAATTCCAATTTAATAATACAATCAAGTAGTTGAGGTTATTCATACAGAGCAGACCTTCTAACGCACAAAGCTGTGAGTTTTTCTAAAAGCAGTTCATACCACTGTCTCCCTCGTCTTCTTACACACAAACCACCGATAGAATGACTGAGCTTATAGTCTTCCACTTCCCTGCAAATGGGTTGCTGGTAAGTCCCAGTTATCTTTACCATCCCCTCTCTGAAGCAGGAAGACTTTAGAAAACCTGTACAGACACTTTCTGGGTAGCTGCAAAAACAAACTAAATTACAGAAAGGATGTAGATTCACCCCAGTGAATTGGCAATAATTTCACAGTCTAAAACATTCTTTATATAATAATTATATGCTATTAGGCCTAAATGGGCCAAGGACTTACGTGCATCTTCAGCACTCACATCACACGCTAAAATCATACGTGACCTGGGACTGTGAAGGAACGCGATGTATTAAGCCAGTATTGCCCCTCTCATGGTACTGAGATGGTAACTCGTGGTAGTTATGATGGAAGTTGGCTCTGCTACTCAACAAAAAGTGTTCTACTCTAAGAATGTAAAAAGGCGTATTGCGTGTGCCAGTTGCGGACAGATTTCTCCTCGCGCTTAATCCAAACTCCTCCAAAAAAAAGTTTATCCTTGCAGTGCATTTGGTAGAGCTACAGGCACACACTTACTCCTCAGATGTACAGTCATTCAAAACAAAGTAAAAAACTGGAGACAACGGTACTTATATGGTAATGAAGCGGTCGCTTCATTCACAGTTTCTTAAGTAAACGACTAGAAAGAGAGACTGAACTAAAATCATATTCCAAACCCAACTGAACTTCTGTACTTTTAAAACTGAAATTCAGAGCACACAGCATCGTGACTATAACAAAAACCTTCTAAGTAAAAGATCTGTGTTGTTTTCACCCATTTTATTTGGTTATGTCACATCTCTCTAAAAAGATGCAATAAATCTGAAGAACACTTGACATATTTTATTACAAATGGTCATCGGTAGGGAACCGATGTAATCTTTCTAAGCATCTACAAAAAGCACAGGTGCAGGTTAAAAATGTTCTCTAGCATGAGCAGAGGACTCATGCCTCTCAGATTTTACTTTCTATGAGCCCACTCTTTGGGAAGAAATAATTTTAAAAGGCTTTTTTAAAGTATGCTTTTTAGTGGTTTTGTTTTAACATTCATTGTGAGAACAACACTGTTGATTTTTTAAAAAGAAAGCCAGGAAGAGTGACACGTGACCATTTTGTCTAGTAAATCCAGAATAGTATATATCTCTATTGTGGTTGTAATGCTAATTTAACTGGAAACCGAAATTAGTGCAAGGCATTTCAAAACCCCCACATCTTTCATATATTTTTTTTTTCTTATTTTTCATCTACGTCAGAGTCGGCAAATGTACCGAACAAGTTCTAAAGAGTTCACTCTTGTCTGCACTGAAGAGCCACTCTCCCCCGGAGTCCAGGTAAAAGCACATTACAGGCTTGTTTCTATTACAACCGCTTGAAGGATTTCGTACCTTGCTAGCTCCCGCCTTTCCCACAATCATAAACCACACACACACACAATCTCAGACACAGAACAGCCCCAGCTGTCATTATTCTTATCAAGAAATTAATCCAGGAGTGCCACTAGAGGCCTTAACAGGCCTCTCAGCAAATCACTTTGGATTTGACAGTTATGGACAAATGCCACTATGTAACATAGAAATCTGTCAACACACTGATCAGACAGGAGGTTGCATTCTCTTTACATTTTAGGAGAGCAAAACAACGCCTGTTTGATCTGTGCGCCATAGCAGAGAGGTAGGGTTGGAGGAGAGGCATCGTTGCCTTAGCTGCTCAATACTCTAGGTTATGACTCGCTAAACAGAATTTTCCTAGTCCATCTGCTATTTCTTTTGTACTATGCTCAACAGAGAAGTGAAACCGAAGGTGCTATCTTCTGGAGTTTCACCTGCATTTTAAGACAAAACACCCTCTTAGAGGAGTCACTGCATAACATTGTCCCAGCCTTACAGAGACAGGACAAGTAAATTTGATTCCTGTTATCTTTCAGCACAAAAATCCAACCTACTGCTAGCACCAAAGTGACAGCATTTCCCTTTGCCTACGTTTTTTTGTCTTTTTCAAATCTACTTCTGTGTTACTGTCACGGTGTTGCAATCGACACTTTGGGGCACCGCTCAGCAACACTTCAGTCAGCCAGCCACACAGTGAAACATAAGCAAAGGGACAATAAAAAGCAAGAAATAATACTGTGCTCCATTTGCAAAATGTCACTCTTCCTATTAGCACGCTGTTCTCGACCTTTCTGGCAGGAGAGGTGTCATCCATTTTATTCAAAATGTCGTAGATGACTGTACAGAGACTGGACATAGGTGAAGACACACATGGGATCTGGCTTGTGACCCATCACCATCATGTCTTCCACTTCTATCAGACGATCGCAGTGAGCCATTTTCCTGTAGTAACAATAAAACAGATACAGCAAATTAAGAGTTACACAGCTGCTTCCAAGATTCATTCACTGCTCCAATCAGAGCATCACTGAAACATTTACGAAATGTTGAGGGTTATCTGCAGCATTTAATTTCACAACAAATAAAGCAGGGTCAGGTCAGACATTGCTCTTTCTGTGACCATGGAATATTCTGATTCTTTCTCTCTCTTCCTTTATACCGAGATCTGACCTAAAGCCCTGTAGGGTTGGGGCTTTTCTCACTATCATTCACATTCCTTGTATCTGTAGCATGCACTCTGCGCAAGTCTTGGTTTTTGTTTAATGTATAGGTTGTTCCAAAAGAATGGAAAAACTCAGGAAGAGATGAGATACGCTGATGAAGACCCACATGGCCGTGAATCATTTGTTCTCGACCCCCCCTTGTCTTCAAGGTGTGAGCGATCCGGACCAGCAGAAAGATCTGCAGAGGCTTAAAATGAAAAATCACAGGGGCTGGAAACAATTTCATCAGCAGAGCTAGTATTTTTGGGGTGAACAGCAATAACTGAGAAAACAGCCCTTACTGGCACTTGGATAAATCACTTTGAAGGTAATTGTAGCTATGAATAGTAATTTCTGTAGATACCTCTCCCCTAATGTTTCTTAGTGTTGTGTTCATGTTGTCTTTTGTTCTCCCCTAAACTTACTGTTTACATAAACTGAGGTAGAAGAACACTGAAGCTTTCCTTTGAAAGCTATTGATAATTTTTCTTTAGAGATCAATCCCCCAGAGGTATCACAGAATCTCCTTCAACTTAGTGACAAGCAACAGAGTTTTTTTATATATACACATACATGCGTACTTAAAAAAGCCCTCCTAAGTCCCAAATTAAGTCCTCTGCTAGAGGCTGTAATAAGGAGAAACAACATTATGTGAAGAACAGTGGCTAGCACAGACCTTTCCCGTGAGAAATTTTCTCTCTTTTTCTTGTGTTTTTATAAACAAAGATAAAGTTTGGATGTTATTAAAACAGTTTCTCGAGATGTGTGCAGTTTGGGCCTGGCCAACAGGCTCAGAGGGAGGTTTCGGACTGACCAATCTGAGTGACCTTTGAAAAGTCTATATAAGTTGGAAAAATAAAAAAATACGGATCTTTTGATGCTACACTGAGTCAGAGGGTCTTTCTCTCTGCTAGCGGCTCAACAGCGACACAGAACTTTGACAGGCTTTTTCTGAATGGCCAATGGCAAATCCAGTAAAGTTACTGCATTAGCTACACATTCGTATTGCCTGTTACCATTTGGAAAAAGCGTACTGAGCTGCATACCACACGGAGCATTCCTACTGTAAGAATCACGTTGATAGCAGCTCAAAAAAATTACTGTTTCTGACTGGGAAGTTCACATTCATAATGACTTCAACGAACAAGTTAGCATTTTATTGCCTGCTACTCGGTGTCAAAAAGAATCCAGATAATGTGACTGGAGGTACTAGCTCTGCCTGTTTACAGAAATGCAGTTACCTGCATGAGATATTAAGAAGCTCTCAGCCTCGATCTTTGAATTCAACGTTTATTCTATTTCAACCCAAGAGCAACATACAGACACGGGCGAAGCCTCCCATGTGTTCTCTGCATTCTCTATGCAGAGATTTTTTTTTTTTTTGTATGATACACGCAAGCTAGTGATACGGTATGCACAAGAATAATAATTACACTCTCCTCAGTTGCCCAAGCGCATTGGACTTGAACCAGAAGCACTTCACAGAGCTAATGTACTCACTCAGCCATCGTGAAGGCCAGCTCAAAGTTCTGCTTGCGATTAGCCGGGTCAAGCTTATCGTAATCAAAAGCTTCAGGAAAGAAAGAATGCACAAGAGCACAGAATGCCATCCCATCGTTCCAGCTCGAGGAGAAGTTCTGGAGATCAATGTGCTGTCACAATGAAAAAAACACACGTTAATGCGGCACAGGGGAACAAAAAAAGAGCAGCTGCTTTTGTTCAATGCAGTTTTCTGTCCTTTCTCACTAACAAGAGCGAGAGCTTTCTTTTTTCTTCCCCGCTTTGCGTAATCATTTCATTATTAGCATTCTGTGGAAAAAGTGACACACTTAGCAATAAAAACTTTTTTCCTGAAATACCCAGATGCAAAGCACACACATAGTCAAGGACCCTGATCCAAAGCCACCGAAAGCACCGCGAGGAATCTCTCTACTGCCACAGTGAAAAGAAACATATTTGCTCTCTCATCTCATGCTGCTTTCCCATCATATTAAATTCAAGCTTCAGCTTTTCTGATAAGCAATTAACAGTAATTTTTATTAGTTCTGCTCATGTATACCATCATGTACGTTTTAGCAATAATTGTGCACATTTAGTGACATTGGAAAACATACTATGCACACACGCAAAATCCCTAGGAAAAAAACCCCTGTATTTCTTTGACAATTGCAGTTTAAGGCCAGGTAAAATGAATAAAATCTCCACTGCCATATTCTTTTAGTTACACTGATGGTACCTCATAAAAATTTACTCATGGTGTGATTCAGACTCAACCGTTTACAAAATCATTTGTCAAATACTAATGGAGTACTTTGGTCTGCATGTAGCAAAATGGCCACAGTCTCTGTCTATTCAGAACTTGTCATATATAAGGCGAATGTAAAAATTACAGCTTGCAACTAAACAAAAAAAAGTCTGAGTGTATACTGAAGTTTATATCCATAAGCACAAAAATGTAGGCTTTCAGAAAAACACTAATACATTACTTTAATAGACATGCAATCACTGACTCTAAGCGCCGCCCATGCAAACCACATTTGTGTTACCCACACAAAACCTGGTGATCTTGAGGAAGTTAACTCATTCTCTAGAATATTTTACATTCACCTTTTGAACATGCTTTTTTTGCAAATTGTCCCCCCCAAAAAAAGAGAGAGCTGAAAGTGCTGACATATCTTCACCTTGTATCCTACGGTTTTTGACCGACACCAGTCTAACAGAATTTGTTTAATGCTGCTAGCGCTGGCAACCCCAAAACTCAGGGACCTCTTCATCTTAGCTCTGGATTCTCCTTTTCCTCTAGAAAATTAACAGAGACCAGATTAAATTACATTCTAAAAAAACTTAAAACTACTTGTCAGAAACATCTATGCAACCTCACCCAGGTCAGCCCCCATCCATGTGATATTTGCAAAACATGTTTTCGAAACCTTGACTCGTTGGTCCATCAAGAAAATCTAATTTTTATTTCACTAAAGCCGGAACTCTGAGCCCTCTTTCATTTAAATCATACTCCCATCAAGAAGAGTCCAAACTTTTGATCCTCAATGAATGGCAACAGAAAGCCCCTACATTTGCAGTCTCCCGTAATGACGGAGAAGGCAGCTTTCACAAAATTCTTTCCTCATAAAAGGCACCCACTGCTTCAGCCGAACAACTCCAAAGCCAGAGGAATCTGTAGCTATGAATTTCCAAGGCTTGGTCTGTAAAGTCAGTGAAACTCTTATGTGACCTCACATTGTCCCATATCTCCAAATGCTACGCCAAGAGAGTTCTCCCACCCGGCAGTACTCCATGGGTAATAACCGACAAAGTGGCTTCCCATTAACAAACCATTCCAGAGACAAGGAGTGTGACATACTTTCCATCATCATGTTCAAACTTCTCGAAAAGCGCCTTCCCGGCCTGCGTTCCCATAGTCCTTGGGAGTGTCAGAGACCGCACCAGTTCTCTCCTCCTTTCGGCTCGATGACATACGGCAGGAGGAGGCGAGTGAGAGCCGGGAGTCACATCACGGAAACCGTCCATGGCACTGGAGAAATGTAACGTGAAAAGTATGCGGTAAGCAAAAGAGTAACTCTCTGCAGTGCCAGGAGCCAGCATAAAGGTTCAACCGTTGTCTCTAAACCTCCCAAAAGATCCATTTCAAGAGGACCTGAATTAGTCAAAAGCAATTGTAATAAAAATAAAATTATTATTGACATGCCACAGCACTTAAGTATAGAAGACCCTGAGGTACTATTACAAATCAGACACAGCCAGACAAGTCACAAGCACTTTGTAGAACTGAGCAGAACAACAGTTAAAAACCTTCAAGAAAAAAGAGAAGAAAGAAAAGAGAAANAAGAGAAGAGAAGAGAAGAGAAGAGAAGAGAAGAGAAGAGAAGAGAAGAGAAGAGAAGAGAAGAGAAGAGAAGAGAAGAGAAGAGAAGAGAAGAGAAGAGAAGAGAAGAGAAGAGAAGAGTTGCGGCCACACAGGAGCACGAAATCCTTTCAATTTCCAACCCTGGTGTTTGTGGAGGCTGTCAACTTTTTAAAATCAAACTTAAAGAGTAATTCAGGAAGTACTTTTCAAATTTTTACTAAGAGCACGCAGAATTCTGATCTCAGATCAGTGTCACTCTACTGACTGCAAGCCAGTAATTTGATTGAGAAATATAGGATTATCTTTTCATTTGTGTTCATTTGAGCCACATACTGCCTCATCAGCATCAATGAAGTAAGCCACACACTTGCATTTGGAAATGTTCCCTACAACAGAGATGAGGAAACAGGCAAAGAACGACAACATCGGCGTCACACATTCATTTCTAGTACAGACAGAGGTCAGGTGTGACATGGAGTTCCCTAGGGTGCTCAGAGTATCACAACTCAAGTATCGAAGTGCTGATGTTGAAACTACCACTGAAGAAATGTAACACCTAATTTGGGATGGTTTTCAATGCAGATACGAGCCCAATTTAAGAGATTTAAACTGTCTTCTCTCCCATTTTTTTCTGGATGGATATTTTGCATCGTAAGGATGCTTGAATAGGCCAGAAGTAATTGTGATACCACATAATCCTATAATAAGCGACCACAACTGCGTTAATAAAGAACATGTAGTAATCTTCAGCAAGGCATTTCTCTACAAGTTAAAACTCCAGACTTGCCAAACCGAGGATATTTGTTGGCAAATGTGCATCAGTTTCCAAAACTAAGCCCAAAGTACAAATTTCGACGCAGATGAGTATTTTTAAAACTGTTTTCAAAGAGCCTCACAACTTCCTCCTCCTAACAAAAGTCCACCGCTACTGGGCACCGAAAGTCTTACTGAGACTAAAACAATGTGGAAATCCAGAGTTAGGTCGACCTGACAGCGCTCTACAGAGTTTTTATCTGTCCCCATCTCTTTTCCGCTCAGCCCACAGGAAAGCTCACGGCCTTTAAAGGGTTTAAAATATTGCAGCAGCGACTCATTTGTTCTTCATTGCGCCGGTGGGAGCCTGAAGAAGCCTCCCCCAGAAATGCGCTAAGGTTTTTCAAAGCTGCAGTCACAGGTGCAATGTTGATGTACGGCCTGCTAGATGTCTCGTGTATAGACGGGCATGAGGATCCACTGATATACGGCTCTGATGTAGGAAAGAGAAGCAAAAAATAGCAAGTTGCGCAGGGGGTTTAGGGTGAACGGTCCCGAAACTACATGTACAGCACAATATATATAGTAGGTTGCCAATTTCCCATGAGAAGTACGATCGATAAATAGCCCGGTATGTCTCACCTGAGAACATTCAGGGTATAAGCACTGCTGTGTCAACTGACAATTACTACGTACGGTACATCGCTAGCATGGTTTTAGTACAGATAGCGTGATTATTCCGGTAGTCATTGATCGGTTATTCCCCGAAAGCAGAAGTGTGGTTAAGAGGAATATGCCCACTTCCACGTCGGTGGACACAGTGCATACATTAAATGTGCTATCTAGGTTAATGTAAGATAATGGAGCAAGTAGGTTAATGTACAATTACATATCCAGTGCTTAAAACACAGCATGTGGGACTCACCCGTTTTCCAAGTCAGCAGAACATTTGTCCCTTGAGACTGTATTGACCACAACAGCCTAACAAAATGTCACGAAAAATGCGTACCTTTCACCGCTTTCGGTTCCACTACGCAGCCCATAGTTCACAGTTGAGACAGACTTGGTGACGGAAGTAGCATTCTCTATATAAAAACAGAAAAGACAAGATGCACTAGTGCAGAAGCTTTCCTCATGTGCTTTCAAACGGAAACTTTCAAACGGAAACTTTCCTCACGTGCTTTCCTGAAGGATAGGCACACATCGATTTTTACTCACCGCGCCGTAAAGTTGCAGGCCTCTAACTTCCATACAAGCTAACCAAGCCAGGAAAGGATTTTCCCCAGCGGTTGGATTCCTCCTTAGAATTGTTGCACTGTGTTGAGGATAGTGTAAATGTATCAGAAAGGACTCCGAGAGGATGTCTTTGATAAAACTGCACTCAGAAGGTCAGATCACTGCGGGCCCTTGTGTGGACATCGGAGGAGGGCACGCCGCCATGGATGTTTCAGTTAAAGCAAAAAGCGGTGTTTGCCAAAGTCATTCTAGCTGTGAAGTCCTGGGGAGTTTGACATAACTGAGTGCATAGTTTAAATTACCTAATTTCTACCGGGAAGACATTTTAGTTTGTAAAGCAGAACAGACTCAAAGTTGCAAAAGTGGCTTAAAACCAACTTTACATCTTCCTCCCTCTGCCCCTGAGATTCTACCTTTCCTGTTTTGCCTCCTGGAGCTCAGCTCCGGACTCTGGCTCTGCTCTATAAATGCAAAACTGCGGAGCATCTCGCCCAGTTTTAACACGCTAAAGCCAGAACTTGTTGCATAAATCAGCAACTTATTTCCTGAACGCTCCTTCCATACACAAAGGACCAGCATCTTGGAAGCAATCCAACCCGATCACTGTCCCAGTCACTCTCTGAAAATGCAGAATTCTCCCCTTCTTCTTATAGAAGTGATCCAGATCGACTACACTTCTCATGTAAAACACACCGGTAGATGCTGGCATACAGGAGCAATAAATTTGTGACTGCTGACAATTGCCAGATATTTATGCAAATCTCAGAGGTTTCAAGATAGGGAGGAGTGTGATCCTTATTCTGGATGGGCTACATCTTTTGCTAAAAAAACCAATGCCAGAGACCACTGTGAAACGTACATTGCGTGGACAGTAACAACTTGCCAACATCGATTGGAAGTCCTTTTGATAGAGCTCAACTCATCTATTTCAACTGAAATCAGAAATCCTTAAAGCATTTTTTCCTTTGACACGTTCATATTACAAACGAGAGTTCTTGTCTCCTGCTCAAAGGAAATCACTTCAATATACAATGGTGGGCACACCGCTTTCCATCTGCCACTACCTTGCGTCCAGTCACAGTTTTCATTCGATCGGCTGAAATCTTCACCTCTCGAGCTGTCTGCCTCGATACTTTTCTGGCACCTATGTTTTCCACTGCAGAGACTGCCTAACAGTACGCATGTACGTCACTGGGCAAATGAGTGTAAGTACCCCTCACTTTGAACCGATTGAGAATTTGATGGAGTAGAACAAGTTTTCGAGATTCTATGAGTCTGCATACAGACTTGTTTAGCAACTGTAACATCACCGTGTACCTACAAATCAAAGCTACAAGCTCAGATCTGAGGCCCCCAAAGAGCACGGAATCGCTCTCCATGTTTGTCGTGTGAGGGCACGCTGATAGGAACCCTAACCTCCGGCAGCAGATGAATCCATTGCTGTCGCTGTAATCGAATCCCAGTCCTTTGCTGTATTGGTACAGAAAACGACAAAGGAAGTGTTTGCTACATTCTCAGCTTTAATAAGATAAAAACTGAAAGAACGATCTGCAAATAATCCCTATCTCTTGCTGGCAATCCCATCTGGTCTCCTTCTGTAATTTCTGACCCATATATATAGTTTGATTTGTAAGTGTCACAGCTGAGGATGAATGACTTCAATATGATTTTTACAGAAGTTTTTATCTAGATATATTTTTAATTGTTGTTCTTTTTATATTTTTTTAACTTTAAAATATTATTTATTATTTATTATTTTGGAATAACTGAGATTCTCCAATCACTGATGTGCATATACGTGTCAGACTGCTGGCAGTCATTCCTTCCTCCAATTGACTACTGGAATCTGTTAGCCAAATATCTGCTTAACTTCTCAGGGGACCTCACGTGTTAAAGCACTAAAAATGTCTACAAATTTCGTTAACATAGCTGGGCACGTGTAAGAGATTCAGTAAGTTATTGAATTGGGTAACTATGCTACAAGATATGCTTCACGACAAGCTCAGCTATATTAGGTAGCAAAAATTCACCGCAGATGTGGCATTACAGCCTAAAGCTCCATCTAGGACCCCCGATAATCCAAACTGGAGTGTCCTACAATGGGACATATAGCCATAGAAGCAAGGTTTTGTAATTACCACTAGGTTACAGGACAGTACTCATATTGCCGGTTTAAGTAAGGACATAGGGTGCGGCTTTAGCGAGGTTTTTTTGTCTCTTTTACCTGGCTGGTTGGAAGTTTTTAGTGCCACTGTATTTTTGCTCTTGCCCTGTCCCAGCAGACCGGAAGGTGCATCAGTCGTTCCTGTTGAGCAGAAGTTCTCTCCCGAAAACTTCTCAGGTGTCCTGGTTACAGCAGTAACGGGAAGGTGGGGCATCTGTAAGGCGACTGCAGGGGCATGGGCTTCAGGGGAAGAAGATTCTGACATCTGAAAAGGGGTCAGATCACGGCAGGTCACTTTTGCCTGACCTGAACAAGAAGAGAGACAGGAAGTAAATTTGTTTGCAGATTTGTAGCAAAAGTTGCAAACCAATTTCCACACAGCAACTTTATTTTAGAAGTCGTTGGAATCATTCCACCTAGTTGTCCCTGTGAAGCCTCCTACCATTCACGTAGCAGAAATAACCCTGCTGCCAGAGATCGCACTTACCATACGTGAATCTCGGCAGGGACGATGTCTGTGGATCATTGATTTGCTAGCATTTGCATTTGGTAAGCTGCTCTTCATCTGTGCAGCTCTCACTTCCAACCTCCTTCCCCGGTTAAGTAATTTTTTGTTCTTTTCATGGTTTTATGAAACTGTGTATGGCTGAGTTTTCTCTAAAATGGAGACAGGAGGTCTTCCTCCACTAAAGGATGGTGGAAGCGGATGGGTGACTTGCAAGATGTTTTGGGATGCAGGACTACAATGGCACCCAGCATAGCAGGCTTTATTGCTAGCATCCCAAGTTAATGTGACAGCAATAACTTCTATTTTATGAAACACCACAGTACATGCTTAAAAATAACATTGAAGTTTAAAAGTTAAACTCCTGATTAGGAAATAAAGTATTGGTGCCATGGGGCAATATCCATCCTGAAACCGTAGCAGACTATAATGCTTCTGACACGTGAGATGTGTTCTATGACTGCCAGGATCACAAATTTTACTACTAATGCTACATCATTTCACGCCCTTTTCCTACCTGACGATGAGGATCGCTGCCCATTTTCAATGATGGGAGAACTAAAAACTCTTCTAAACTCAGGTTTCCGGTGCTCATCCAAGTCTACGCTCTGTCAAAGAAGACAACAGACACGGGAACTAAATTTCAAACGGTGGCAAAAGCGAGAAGAATATCCAGAAACACCTGGCAAGAATGGGTCTTCCTCATGCAAGTGACCACAATATAAGCAGGAAACAACTACCTAACCTGACAGCCAAGCCTGCAAATGAATCATTGGCAATGTAGGAGTTATATCGATCTTCACACAGTCGTCCTTAATGGACCCCACGCACCTAGGAGGGTGTTATCTTTTGTAAGATAAAGGCGTGATGGTGATAAACAGAAGGCTCTGTTTAATAGTGGAGAAACTGATTGAGATTGCATGGAATCATGCTCTGCATTTTTTTTTTCTGTTTGCTCCAGGAAAAAATTACATCATAAAAATGTATTGTAAAAGCATTACACAAAGTGAATCTAATCCTAGGATATTACAGCTATAGCATAAGCTGTAACTTCTGTAAGGCTAGGGTTTTTTTGTTCTTTTTTTTGGGGGGGGGTGGGTTTAGTAGTGAGTTTTGTTTATGCTTTTTGGGTTTTGTTTGTCTGTTTGATTGGGGTTTTTTGGTTGGTTGGGTTGGGTTGGGTTGGGTGGGGTGGGAGTAGGAAGCACGTTAAACCATGAGTAGCTACGTGATTTTTGGCTACGTAACTAAAGAAAGAAGAAACTACGTCACAGATACATGATTGCTGCAGTTTAAAAAATGTAGCTTGCAAGAAGCAGCAACTACAAGTGATAGAGAGAAATTCTCCGACACAAAGTCCACAAAAAAGTTTTAATTGATTCTAGACAGTTATCTGTCCATGAGATTGGCCAAAAAAATTCAATAAAGGAAAAAAATGTAATGTGCCATTATAAATATAATCCGACATTCTTATAAACTCAATCCAAACAAGTTTTGACAGAAATTTGTAAGATAGATACAGAATATTTTATACTGCACATAAATATCAAAACAACAGAACATAACAGAAAAGGAAAGACACAGGGTGTATACTTATCAATTAATTTCTTTCTGGTTTTCATACACAGGAAATATGGACCAAACTGGTGATGTGATCATCAAACTATTATCTCAAATTAGATATACACACATATATATACACATATACCCATACACATAGACACACATATATATATACATCTATATATTTATATATAGACATCTATATGTATATACAAATAGATGTATATAATATGTGTATAAATATAATATGTGTATAAATATAAATATAAATATAAATATAAATATAAATATAAATATAAATACAAAGATAAATCGTTCTCATATACAGTACAGAAACCACATGATTGAGATAAATAAAAAAAATTAATTTGGGAACTTGTCTGCTGTTTATCCTACATCTGTTTACACTCATCCAAAATTAACTAAGAACAGCAGACAATGACGTTAATGCACCTTGCAGGTTTTCTAAAACTGTTTTATCTTGTTAGGTGCTGGAGAGTGCATTTGAGATATTAGAACTTCCATTACCTCAAATATGTATACTAGTCAACTTCCGGTGACTAGGGTCTGAGATGTTGCTAAGAATTTATAATTACTATTAGATTAAAATAAGCCAGCCTAAATACAAATCCACCATAGGCACGCTTGGATTCAGATCTTTCTGGATACTAGCGTCAACCTCCAACTGATTTCAATGGAACAGAGGTGCACGTAGCAGAATCTGAGCTATATACTGTTGTTGAAGAATGGCTAAT
>VZRM01009154.1:131760-160212 GCA_013397955.1 Grantiella picta | reverse complement strand
CACAGGGGCTGGTGGACGTGGTGCTGGAGTATGTTGTAGCTGTCATCAGTGTGCTCGATATGGCTGGCGTATGAGTTGGTTTTTTTTGAGTATGTGTCGTTGGTTTTGTTGTTATTCTGGTATGAATGTACTCTGTTTTTGGTTGAACCGTTGATGTAGTTGTTGTCTTGTGTTTTGTTTGTAAATGTGGAGTCGTTGGTATTTCTTTGAACGATGTACTCGAAAGAATTGTAGTTGGTTGTGGTGTTGTTTCACATGGTACTGGTACATTTATGCAGCATTTAAATCTTAATTCATAATTATAGCAGATGGGGGGCAGTTGATCTTTATTGTAACATATCAACCCTTCTTCTGTATTGCATGTTATGTTTTGCTCCAGTAGAGGATATGGTGTATTTGGGAACCTCACTGCTCTACATTCCACAGATTTTCTATTATCGCAGACTTTGTATCCTTTTTTTTTAATGTTTTGAATGGTATCAAAATCTCCATCATCGTAACTTGAGCCTGGATAACTGACATCATACCATCTTGACCAGTAACATTCTTCTTTAAAACAAGGAGGAGCTGTTGAAAGAGGTGTGGTGACCGGTGGTGATGTTGTTTGTTCAGTAGTTGAATATGTGAATGTTGTACTTTCATAAGTTGTAGAATATGTTGTTTCACTAGATGTTGTTTCTGTTGGAGTTGTGACCAGGGTTGATGTGCTGAAAGGTGTTGTCGAAGAGCATGGCACATAAACACAGCAGAGAATTCTGATTTCATAATTGTTGCACATTGTTGAAATTTGATCCTTATTGTAACATATAAGCCCTTGTGTTGTACTGCATTCCACGTTTTGGCCCAGGTCTTTCAGTGGTATATCAGGGAACTTTTCTGCTCTGCATTCAACAGCCCGTGGTGCTTTACAGACTTCATAACCTTTCGCTCGTAAATCATCCAAGGTTTCAAAATCTCCCCCATCGTAGCCAGGGGTTTGTAGACTCCCATCATACCATTTTGACCACTCACAGACTTCATGAACACATACTGATGTAGTTGGTGACACTGTGAAAGGGAAGAGACCATGAAATTAAGAATAAATTCCTGTAGATACTATCTGTTTTTCCTATTTTAAATAGGCTGACAATATTCTTAATGCCATTTTTATTGCATTATGCTCCTGCAGTGCATCAGTGTATTATAATTTAATGTGTTATAGAATAGAATTGATCACCCAAATTCTTACACTTACAGATGATAAATTTGATGCTAGTTTTTTTTCATTAATTATGGAGTTAAGTAAAAAGTGCTGTTAAAGTAATGTGCAGTGGTTTCTCTTTTGGTGATTAAGAAGTGGTTTTATTTTCCACGTTTACATCTTTTGTATTAGTTTGGTTACCAAATACTGACTGAAACCAAATTCTAATAATAAATTATACATGCTGTCATTTATTTTGAGGGTGTATTAAGTTGTTTATGTTGTGAGTGTGGGTTGGTAGCTATATTTTACTCACTAATCAAGAGAACACTTCTATGGGCTACAAAGGATGTACCTGTTGAGGTAGTGGTGGGTGGCGTAGAGCTGAAATGAAATGTCGTTGCTGTCGTGGGTGATGTTGAGATTGGACATTCATAGGTAAGCCTTTGTAGGGTTCCATTGGGACCACAGATTGCAACAATACACCATCCCGTGCCATCTGTAGTGTTGTAGATCACATCTTTGTAGTTGTATTTCTGCCCCTCATAAATGCAGACACATTCTGTTGATCAAAACAGGATGTTATTCACTGCTATCTGAAACACAGAGTGCCTTAAATACATGTTATTCACATAAAAACTACTTAGCCAACATACCATTTTGATCATATCTGCATTTTTTGCCATGAATTGTGCATTCGCTGAAAAAGAGAAAAAAATGAGATTATGAATGTGAACAGATTGGTTCGTGACATCACTTTTTTGTTTCGATTTTTCTTCTCTCAGTCCTTTGCTATTCATTGTGTGTTGAAATGTAAAATGCCCTTGTCTTCTGTGAGTTAGATATTCAGTTCTGCTATATAAATTCAGGCTAGGTATCTTTACATAATTCTCTGTCAAGAAAGGTAGCTCTTCTATGAGCCAGCATAAGAAATGTGCAATGTAGATGAGTTGGCTGCTAACTTCTAAAGAATTTCACACGATGAGTTTAGGTACATCTTATTAAAAATTCTCAGATTATTTCCTAACTAATATTATTTAATTTGTTTTCACTTCATTTAATAATGATAATAACTTTATAATACTTTAATAAATACACAAAATAAGTAGTGAATTAATCTCTCAATGATAAAATGCTTCACAATGTTATAATTTAATTTCCTTGGGAGGAAAGAAAATTAAACATTGTTCATCAGCCTCTGATTGGCCTAGTTCCTGTTGGTAAACAACAAATTTCATGTGTGATTAATTATGTTCCACATTTTAAACTTTATTTTTAAAATTATTTTCTAATCCTACCATGATTGACAATTCTGCTTTGAAGGCATCTCCATTCCTGGCTTGTAATTTTTTCCATCTTCATAACAACCACAATTAGAAACACAAGTCATGGTTTCTTCATCAAAATAGGGCTTATTCTTTGGACAGTTTGGATAGCAGCCTGCAATAGAAAGAGAGTCAAGCTGAAACTAGGCCCTTCGTAAGTATAAGTTACTCTACACTCATATCTGCTTTTCCCAAAATGTCCCATATGGTAAGTGGAATTTCAGACCCTCTTACTGCTGTTCCTTTGACTGCACATTATATTTTGGAGCATTTGGTCCTTCAGTCCAAACAAGTACATAATCCATTAGGGCATACAATGCTAATTAGAAAATCTCTTCTTATAGTTTCTAGTACAAACATGTCATACTCTGAGTAATACAAATTTTGTTCATCATTCTGCATTTTAACCTTTCAAGTAAAGTGAGATATGGATAATTATGCTTACCTTCCAAACCTCTCATCTCATGAAGGCATTTCCCACTTGGATTGTTGCAGGTCTTCATACAAGGTGCTCCACATGGCTTGTAGTGCCACTCACATTCCCCTTGTGGATTGTAGTAGTCACAGAACAGAGCTAGAAGAAGAAGTGTCAGAAAAATATCTTTGATGTTTTAGCTCTACACTGTTTGAGTTTTGCTATATAAAAATCCAAGGGGATCAGCATAATCACAGAGGTGGTGAACAGTATATTGTCTTATTGCTAACACAATACAATTGTTACATTTCTAAAACCATTTGTCACCAATAATTACATACATCATAGAACAGAGTTACACATTAAACGTGAAAAATCAGTTGATTGAATCACTGATCTTAGCTAGTATGCACAAATATTTATTTACATGGAGCCTGCTCTAGACAGGTGGCAGTGTAATAAAATATCGTATTTCACTCGTTGTATATCATATTTGTCAAGTTAATTAGACACTAATCACACCACTTGTAAATTTATTACCTGTGGTTTCATTTTACTAAGATAGATTGTCTTCCAGTGATTTACCCAACTGCTTTGTGGGGGTTTATCAGTGTTTTTCTTATTTTGGGTTTTGCTTGTTTGTTTTTTAAGCTTACAGCTGTGCTTCAAAAATACAGTTTTATCCTTCCTTTCTTATTCTACTTGGTTTCTATATTTCCCCTTCTGTTTTCTCTCTCTCTGGATCCCTTAAAAAGGCAGTAGGTTGAAACTCACGACAAATGGATGGGGTTCTCCATGATATGCAGATGTCCAGCTCATTACATGCTTGAGCATAGGCAGCTACGGCTGTGCAGAAACATTCACAGTCTCCTCCAGTGTCACAGGCACAAGCATCATCCACACATGCTTGGTAATATTCATTTGGTTCAACCTGATGAAGAAAACATTTAAGTTTTACATGCCCTTGTCCTCTTTGCACTGTCCTAAAATAGCTGAATAAGATATGTGAAACTCACTGTTCTGTATTTGAGAAAGCTAAGCAAGGAAGAAACCATGAGAATGCTTTGAAAAATCAAGAGGAAAATGTAGAATAAAGCTATAGCTATTAAACTGTAATATTAAAAACTGTTTGATGTTGAAGATACAGTTGCAAAATCCTGGTAATTACTACAATCTAGCGCACAATCATACATATCAGGTGGCTGATATTTAGAATAGTAGAAAATAATGCCATTAGAAAATAAACTTATATTGAGATTTATCTACTGTTTTTCCTTCTATTAAAAACAAAACAAAAAAACCCCAAAAAAGCCAACCAATCAAAACTATCAATTTCTTTAGTGTACTTGTTCAAGACAAAAGCTGAGAAAATGAAAGTGAAAACATTTCTATGCAGTCTCCTGGAACTTTGTCTAACTTCACTTTGTCAAGCATGACAAAGTGTATTTTAGAGTATTTTTTAATCTATCTCACATAAAAATTGATACTGAATTTTTTGTCATACCTGTGAGTGACACTTTGCAAACACTTCACTGGTAATGATGCTGCATTGTTTCTGTGCCCAGGCTTTCCTGTATGGGTTTGCACTGCATGGATCCTGTGTACGATTGGCACTTGGGCAACTAGAAGACACTTTCCAGCTATTGGCAAACTCTAGCACATTTCCTACCACAGACTGACTGCGAGTAGTGAAGTCATTATTTCCATTGCCATCGTAGTTTCCACAAAGTCCACAGATCTGTCCCTGCATCAAGATAAACAAACAAGATCAGTAAGGTACTCTTTCTTAGTATCTGTGAGTAACAGACCTCAGGATGAATAACCATGTTATTTAAGATTATTTATGCCTCTTCAGTAACGCTGTTGGACATTTATATCAAATGCTTTTCATAAAGAGATGTCTCTAACTTCTTGTTAGGAAGAAGGACTATTAGGATAGGAAACAGAGTAGACTCATGGGTTTTATTCTTAGTATGAAGGTATTTAGTTTTAGCTGATCCTGACTATATCTCTTCAGTGAGGGTTTTTCATGAAGACAGCTAGTGATAAAGTTGCTGTTATGCCATTGCTGAATAATGTAACTTAAGGAAAATGCGTAGTACACAATTTAAGTCAACACAAGGAAAATATGTGATTTCTACTCTTTCAGTTACACTCTTCTGGTTTACAGCCTAAATTTCCACCCGCTTTTTTTGAGGGATAATATGCAAATGTTTCAGAATTATTTTTACTCATGTTTTCATTTTTAAAGTATACCTGAAAACTGGGACTAAGTTTGATGAATATACTTGTTTTCTTGTCCCACATGAGTATCAGACCAACAGTAGTGTCAACCACCATGTAGATGCCCATGGAACGGATTTGGAATGGCATTTTTCCTCCAGGTGTCCTCTGGATGACATCAGAGTGTCCATCACTGAGTACCAGCTCATAGTTCTAAGACATGAAAAGAAAAAGTTAGAGGCCAATTTTAAAAGTCACCTATTTTGTATAGTTTTATATATAGACAGTAACTTCTTGAAATAATAATATTATAACCAAAAGGATCCTATTTAACAACCTCATGTTAAGCAATGTCTCTGTATGTTTCCCTCCTTTGCTTTCTAGAGGAGAGAACAGAATCATTAGCAGTGAACAAAGAAGTCTAGTGATGTTGGTCTTATCTTTGAGGCCATTTCTGCTATGCAGTCTGTCTGGGACAGCTTGCTCCATCCTTCTGGCATAACTTAAAGAAAATACTTACCCCCAGGAAAACTTTAATAGACTTAGAGCAGGTAGTTCCTGTAGTGCCGCATGGAATGTTCTCAGTGATGACTCTGAAGGTTCCCTGATTCATAGCTTGTTGACCACAGTAGTTCTGAAACAGGGTAATGTTAACACTTTTAACTATGTTACATATTCATAAGTAAAATGCAAGATACTTAGAGAAACAATCTGGGCAGGACTCTGTTACCTGGACCAGAACATATTCACAGTCTCCTTCAAAATCGAAGCGTTTGCCATCAAAGGTGGTATAATGGCCATCTCCATAAACAGAACACGTTTCTAGGCAGGGTTCCTCAGTGCATTGCCATTTTCTGTTTCTACATGTGCTACACAAGACAAAAAGCACTCCAAATGTAAAAACTAGACATTCACACGATATAACTATAGGTATATATTTTAAAATGTGTTACGACTCTAATGAAAAAATAAGGTTTGCTTATTGCCAAAAATGCAACATAGCTCAAGAACTATTGGGATTTAGCCAAATAATTTGTTACTTAATGATGTAATGAATCCTTTGGATTAGAAAACACCAATTCTTTCACATTTACAAATCCTGTGGGATGTATTGAAATGTAAGGATTTCCTGAGAAGGAAAAGGATTTCTTGACTTGAATGGTCAACATCAAAACCATGGGGTTTTTTGCTGACCACTTGCAATTTCTGGGCTGTGCTATTGAGAAAAATAGACAGAGGTCTTAGGTGGATCATTTTATGTAGAATTCCCTCCTAGAAATCTTGATACTGCTAGAGTGAAATGATGTTATTTGCCTGGAGCTTAAACTGTTCCATTTTAGATACTCCAGATTATTATTTATCAATATGCTCTCACCAGTTATTACAGCCAACTCTGATTGATTCTCCTGGACTGTAGGAATTGCCATTGTGAATACATGGACAGTCTTCTGGAGCTATACAGCCACCTTTGCCATCCAACACTTGATTATGAGGACATACGCAGCCAGAGACACAGTGAGTTTTGTACTGTAAGGACCATAAAGAAAATGTGTCTTGAAACATTTCCCTGCTGGAAGAGTCCAGCTGCAGCTGGTAATTGTAAACGAGATCTTGATTAATATGCTTTCAACTAAGTATAAAGAGACTGTACTTACACATTCCATATCTAGAGTCTGACAGCTCTTCTGGCATCCTGCTCCTACTACATTTGCAGTGGCATTGCCACAGTCAACATAAACCATGGGAGGCACACAGACTGAAAGAGAGAAGAGACATGAGAAATATGTGATCAACCATGCATTTGTATCTTTGTCTTTCCAAGAAAAAAATTGAAATACTCCTTCGTGAGTTATGTGTACCTTAATATGATGCATGTAGCAAGAAAGAGAAACCAAATATTGTTTCCATCTCATATTCACCTGGTTTTTGTGCCTATGCTTGGACTACTCAATGAAACTAATTTTTAGTTAGCTTAATTTAATAGTTTTTTTCAGAAAAACGGAACAAAACAAGATAACAAATATCCTGGTTTATTTGTTTGAGTGTTTTTTTTTTGTTTTTTTTTTTTGTTGGTTTTGTTTGTTTTTATTTTCTTTTACATTTCAATTAAAATGCAAATAGTTTTCACCTCACATTGAGGGAGGTGACCGAGTATCCTTCTACCCTGGATAACCCAGGGCATTATAACTTGTTTCAGCATTCTGAAAGGTAAGACTGTGTTTCTTTGTATTTTGAGAATGTCTTCTGCATTACAGAAGTCCTCACTTCATTTTCTTGGTTAATTTCAGACTTGTGCTATATGCATCATTATGACAAGAGAAGAAAGAACTGAAAAGGATGAAGATGGAAAGGGAGAATTAAAGTAAATCTTAAATTATATGGTACCTGGTTCAGGCTTCTCTCCAATGCAGCTCAGCTTTCCATAGGCACAAGTACTATAAAAACAAGGAAAAGGATATTTTTGAACTTTTTCTTGTTAAGTTTCAGCCTGTGTCCTAATTAATTTGAAATAATGAAAAATTACTCTATGATAAAACAAATAAAATATGTCCTTTATAGAATAGTTTGTACATTTCAAAAAGATTAATATTTTTTACTAGAGTGGAACACAATACAATTAGATTCTATATAAATAAATGTTTGCTCTATTTGCCTGGTTTAAAACTGTCCTTCAGAATAGTTCAGAGATTATTCCCATTATGACTGGAATCTAACGGGATTACCAGGCATCTTTCATCATGGTACAAGTCTTTTACAGTTATGGATAAGAAAAGTAGGTGTGGAAGTGAGGGAGGAGGGGAGGCAGAGAGAAAGGGACAGGGTGGCAGTTTGGCTGTTAGCAAAGGCTGACCCACCACAGGTCTGTTTGTTGAATTCCTGTAATTGTTTATGTGCAATCTTCTAAACATGGGTAGCCCTAAGAATTTTTTAATAATCTTATTTTTTAATTGAAATTGCTAGGGATAGAAATGCATTTGATTTGGTTAGATTTCATAACATATATATAGTTTCATGATTGCCTATATCCCATCCTTTTTTTTTTATAAATCTCTTACCAGACAACACCATTATCATGAGCAACTTCTCCTGAAGACAGAGGCATTCCTTTGTAGTAACAAGGACAGCTAGAAGCAGGTACACATTTGCCACTGTCATCCATGTAGGTTCCATTCATGCAGGTGCACCCATCCACAGGGACAAACTTGATTTTGCATGTGACATCCGGCTCACTCAGAGACCGGCAGGTAGGTTGACAGGAATCAACGTTGTAGGTGTACGTCAAGGACTTTGGACACAAGGTGGTGTATTTTGCTTGAGAGTAAAAAGGTGAGTTACATTTGTAGTTCATTCAAGAATCAATATATATATATAAATAAAGTATTTGAGAAAGTATATATGATAAACATGTCATTGTAGGTACACATGCTTGACTGATATCCCCAGCAGTGTGATTTTTTTTCTGTACTGCTAGAGCAAAAATTTCCCCTGTAAATGTGTCGCAAATGTTTTGTCTAAGTTAAAAAAAAAATAACGAATTCAATTATATTAAGGCATAGTGTGTTTCACCTTCATTGCTATTTTTGTACTTTTTGTCAAAGTAATTTGAGAAGCCTACTTATTTTATTCCTGTTACTTCTGCTGTTTCTGAGCAAGTAATCTCGCAAAGCCTCTTTTTAATATTTCTCCCTGTTTACTGTTTTTCTTTTATGGTATCCCCTTCCTCCTCAGCTTCTTTAAAGTCAATGCTACAGCTAAACCCCAGTTTAACACTATTTACTGTGGGAATCCCTGAGAGCTATTGTGCAGGGACCTTCTGGGTGACCATTTTCAAAAGGCAAAGGACTGTAAAACTTACTGCAGGCTTTGCTTCTCCAGCCAGTGAGGAAAACTCCTTTAGCAGCACAGGCTCTGACATAGCTGGAAAGGGCAGCACACATGCACTCCTCGCTTTTCTCACAGTTACACGTGTCAAACATACAGTTCTGAGGACAGAGGATGACATATCATCAGATTGTCATGTCAAAGCCATGGTACTCTGCATTTTGTAAAGAGTGTTATGTTCATTAGAGCTTAAATTAAGTGTAATCCACATGTATAAGCAAGTATATGCCTGATTTTCATTAAGCTCTTTTTTTAGAAGATTATTTATGTGAAAAAAGAGTAACTAGATGTCCACTATTTTGAAGTTTTTTTTTCTTCTTAAAAAAAAAAAAAATGAGGTATCGGTAGTTTTCCAACTATTTCCAGTTTGTTGCCACTGTACCATATATATTTAGAATAAATGGAGGTTATTTGATGCCACCCAGCTTTTAGTTCTTATGCTTAAGAGCCTGGGCTCTCTGCAGCAGAGGAACAAAGAAAACACAAAGTTATTTGATGTGTTTCTATGCTAAACTGGGATACTATAATATTGTAATTCTAGAAGATGTTATTGAACATAATCTTACAAATTTTCAGTAACAGGAATATTTTGAAAAGTACTCAGGGACTCTGTTCCTAAGCTTCATCACCTTGAATTCCTGGAACATTTTCATTCACATCTTACGTAAATTTTTGCTGGTTTTTTTTACACACATTGCTTGCCTTGTCCTTGCATATATGCAAAACCCTTTTGAGGGCAGTTTAGAGGAATTCAAGTGCCAGTTAAGATTCTGACTAAAGCTTTCATTATACTTCTCAGGAAGGACCATTTTTGTCCTTTGTCCAAATGCCTAACTTAATCTCTAAGTTTGCACCTAAAAATAGGTGCGGAGGGAATACACCTCTAAATTTATCTTCCCGGTAATGGAAAGAAAGATAGTTTTGCAAAGGAGCAAAATTAATTTTCTGTAGATAAGAATGAACCCTTGGCTTGGAAAGAACTATCATGAATGCATCTCTTCACAATTGTTAAGTTATTCTCTCAGGTGTTAATATCAGAAATCTGAGTCTTTTTCTCTTAAATGGGATAGAGTTAGAGCCAAATACCTTCTGGTAAACTTCTGGATTCACTGTTGAGTGACACTCAGCAAAAGGTCCCATGGTATCAGAGAGCAGTCCACACCAATGCTGAGCATACTGGTCTGTGAATTGAAAACATGGTAAGGATTTCTATTGCAGTTCATTTTCAAAACTCTTGTCTCAATGTAGCTATACCACCTGCGGGGAAGTTGCAAAGCTTAACTTTACAATACAATTAAGCTCAGGATTTGCTGAAGCACACAGTCTTTCACTTCCTCTAGACAGAAATATGAACTCTTCATAAACTGAATGATCTCTAGTTAATGTTAATTGTTATGGAGTAAACTAAGATATCCTTAGCTGAATTCTAAAAAAGAAGATTCACACTATAAATTAAAAATATGCTAGTTCATCTCAGAGAACAGAAGAGTGGCTTGTAAATACTCAAAAATTATATATTCTGTTGGCTGAAATGGAGCTTGAATGCTTTTAATCTCTGAACTGTAAGTCTGGTTCCTAGTTTAACAGCAGAAGGGCCACAACCTTCAGTTGGGACTGTGTACAGCCTTTTCCTATACGACAATCAATCCTTCCCTTTAGGAAATGCATCACTATTATGTTGTATGGTCCCAGCTTCCTTTAAATAAGTCAACAAAAACCACTTGCTCTCTTGATGCAAAGGAATATATCTGAAGATCCAAAATATTTTGCAAGGTATTATTTATTAATTAAAGACTTCTAGTGTCAACTGAGGAAAATTGTGTGTGTGGGCAAATAGTTCTGGTATTTTGGCTAAATGCTTAGTGGTTGATCAGCTTATTCCTTCTTTGCATCTTAAAGGAGAATAGAAGAGGTTGCTGAGCTTACCATTTTGTATGCTGACAGTACAGGGGTCCTCAAAGGTATTTTTGGCATCAGGACAATCAGCCCGAGTTTTCCAAGTATTGCCAAAGGCAGCTGAAGTGCCCTCTATCACACCACTGGTGGTTTTGAAATCATCTGTCTGTATGTCATTGAAGTTTCCACAGAGACCTAGATGGAAGCAAATAGTCTGTGCAAGTCTGCTCCAGGATGACAGGTACTGGTGATGGCAGTTGTTACGACAAGGTCACTTACCACAGGTCTGCCCTTTATGTGATGGATCTAAGTCTATAAAAACTTGCATTGAAGGCACAAGTTGAACCTGTAGCTGAAGGCCAAAAGTTGTTTGCAGAATAATGAAGAAAGATGAAGGTCTGAAGATGGTGACATTTGCTAGGGATGTAAGAACAAAATAGTTACAATTTCATACGAGATGAGCAGTTGAAATAAATGTTCATTATACAGTGGAATTCTACAGCTGTGTTTGATATGATCCTAATTTCTGAAGCACTGGGGGGGAAATGATCCTTATAGGATTATAAAATCCAACACCAAAACAGTCTAACCTAAACACCTAAACAACAAATGTATACAAAACCTCCAATTTCTGCCAGGTGTTTTAAAATGGGAAGAACACACACCTTTGTTGTTATTTAAAAGGTTGCCTTTGTTTGATGAAAATGCTATAGCACTATTTAATTGAAGACTTCAGTCTGGACCTATTCTGTCCTTTCATGGTTTGCTTTGTGTTCAGGTGCAGTAACCTTTGAAAAGAACTGGCATGGGAAAAACTTCAGTGTTGAATGTGCTTCAAGAAAAAGGACGGGGAGCACAGGAAGCTAAATGACTTGAGATATCAGAGTCCAATTGCATGTCAGAATTTTTCTTTCCTCTCTTATGGCAATGTTTGTATCTGAAAGTGTGCAATAACACTATTTGCTTGAACTAATTAGATATTGCTCAATTTAAAACATAGTTTTGCTAAAATTACTGGTGTTGAATAGGCAAACCCTATTACATAAAAATGGGAGATGGTGCTCTACTGCAGTACTCTGGGTTTGCTGCAGTGTAACCAGAGGTAGAATTTCGCTTTAGTTTTACTTATGTAATAACATCTTAAAGTAAAAATGAGAAATATTACAGAAGTTTTTCCAAAGGAACTTACCTGCTGAGAATGGCAGCTGTGTGTAGATCATGTTCACAAATACACTACCGGAAGGCTGGATCACAATGTTCTGTCCACAAGAAAAGGGAGTTATCAAGCAGATAAGTAAAATACTTTCCAAATGTTTTTTTATCTAATACTGTTCAAGATAAAGGGGGAAAAAAATTATCTTATGCTGTTCAAGATAAAGGGGAGACTACGATGGTGTTCTGATTCCTGTACTATTTTGTTAATTGTTATTAATGGTTCTATCGACTGTCCAAGAAAGCAAAAGATGAAAGTTATCTAAATAACAGAAGGCTACTAAGATCTTGTCTTCTAATGTGCTTACTTTATTCTTGACTTGTGTTTTAACAATGCTCAAATCAGATGAAACAAAAATGTCAGTGCAGCTTTCTTGTCTGTACTATTATGTGTCATTTTCAATTCATCTTTGAGAACGTTCCTACAGAATATCAGGTGTCTCCATTTGCTGCTCACCGTTTGCCCTCCGTTTAGACTGATGGCTATCCCCTTGAGGCATGTCTCAGTGTCACTCAGGCCACACTTGTGGATATCCCCCAACACTGTGAATTCATTGCTGTCACAGAGCTTGAAGAAAATGAAAGTTATTGTTAAAAGGATATGCTATACTGAAATATCATAATCTCAAAAAATTCACAGGCAAATGGAATTCATAGTAAAGTTAGTCTTTTAAAATATTGTTTATTTCATTTCTTATGGTTTAACATAAATGTCTAGAGTCACCAAGTAAGCTGGCATTCATGCAGTCTGCACACTGAAAACTATCCATTGCTTCTGGCTTACAGGGGCAAGTTAGACATATTGATCTGAACATTAAAACTTGCTCATGCTTTAGTAAGACTAGTTCCTAATTTTTAAATAATGCTAGTTTAATATGCTAGAGAAGAAGGAAGTGTGCCTTTCTTGCCCATAAATTATGAAGTTTACCAGAGAGAGGAATAATTGTTTCCAATGTCTTCTGCACTGAATAGATTAGTAAAGACCCTAGCGATTTGGACATTCTTTTCGCAGGTAGGAAATATGCATTTAAACATCCTCTCATGGGGGAAAATTAAGCTAAAATTACTATTTAGGAAGTTACTGCATAAAGGTTAAGTTCAAGTTTTGACTTGGTTCTGATTTTCATAGGACTGTTCTGTGAGCCATCTTCAAAGTGTGCCTAATGGTCAAAAGACAACAGGGAAAGACTCAGAGAAGGCTGTGATTCTGGGCATGTCTTATCACTTTTTTGGCATAATGAAGACTAAATTGAGGACAGCTGAGATGCAGCATTACAGCCATCTGAAAATTCCATATTAGATATGGGGGCTTTTTGAACTCTTGTGTACAAATTTGGGGTTTTTCCTCTGCCTCCAGAGACCCTGAGAAACTAATTTTACACATTGGTGCCAAAAAGAAGAGTTTAATATTAAAGTCTGACCTATGCTGCCATTGTGAATCAAGGCAGCGCTTGTGAATCTTATCCAAAATTTTCATTGATTTAGTCTAATCTGTTTATAAATTATCCTATTCTAGTGCATTTCTAAGATTTTATGATTCTTTTTCTTGGTAATTTATGATTCTTTTCTTCAATTCAGATTGATCTTGTCAATAACAGGTTTTATTTAACATGCAGTCCTTGTGAAAATAGTTTACCTTAGTCATCCAGTAAAAAACAATGAATATATGTAGGATTATTAATTCTAACAAAAAATCTCAGCGCCGTTCTTAAACAATGATCAAAGAACACAAAACGACTACAATTTTATTTAGTATAACCCTAACAGAAAAGCACCTGAAATCAATTTAGGGATGTTAACCCTCTAACCATGTTAACCCTCTCAGAGTAGGAAAACTGATGTGATTGCCAGTAGTTTTAATCAAACAATATTACATATAATAAAAGCACTTTTCTTTATCAAGGATTGTGACTCATTTTTACCTTGGTTAGGACATAACTACAGTCTCCAAAGAAGGAATAGTGTTTCTCATCAAATGTTGAAATGTGGGACCCTCCTTCAATACCGCAAGTCCCAGGGCATGACTGAGTGACACAAGACCATTCACCTCCAACACAGGTACTGAAATGAAGAAGGCATTCAGTAACATTGGGTAATGCAAGTGTAATTGAAATAAAAAGACAATAAGGGCAGATGATGCCCTTGTTTTCCTCTTGAAGGACTGACCATACTGCCAAAGAAACCAGTATTGCTTTGAAATCTCAGATATGGAGCAGGAACATTTATATTAGTGATAATTTTCTACATATATTGCTGTTCACTTCCAGTCTTCCAGGACTCAATTCCAGTCAGAATTCAGTCCTGGTGAACCTGTCACCCACATCAAATATGTTTAGTATTACTTGGAAAATAAGTAAATAAATAGGTACATTTACATACACTTATGTAGTAATACTGCAGTTAATTATAGGAATATTAAAAAAAATTATTACATATTTGTCAAACATGCCTCTCAAATGTGATCTCCCACTCTGTCGAAATGCAACATGCCCCTAAATGTCATGTCCTCCGTAGTATTTATAAGAGTATCTTAGCATTACACTGTAGTGCTGCAAAGGCTGTAATGCTAATTCACATTTATGAAGACCTCTGGTATTTGACTTCAATTATGTTCTTTCATTGGTAGGTCTTGAAATCAAAGCACCTATTTACAAACTCAAATTTTTCTTCCAAGTGTGAAAGGAAAACACACATGAAAGTATCCTCTAGAACAGTGTAATCATTGAACTTCAATTGGTAAGTAGTTCCTTATTTCTTCTTTAAAAGGGAATTTAGTAATTTTTCCCTGTTTTCAAAATATTCAGGTAATGCACCCCAAAAAAAAAAAAAAGTGAGAAAGCATGTTACCATGATCTGCATTTAGATGAGAAGGATGCACCAGGAGCGTAAGTTTCACCTTCATAGGTACAGTGGCATTCTCTACGGGGAATGCAGCCAGCACCATTAACATCATCAAATACCATTCCTAGAAAAAGAAAGGGTCTATTACTGATTCTGTGCACTGCAGAACGTGCCTTTGAACACACATCTAGCAGATGCCTAAGAATATGTCTCATTTCTTCAGTACTTTAAAATAATAGGATGCAAGCAATGTAGAGATTTAAGGGCTATATTGCCTTGAAGTCTATTTAAAAATCTTAGCATGATCAAAAGGCACCTCTAGGAAAATACCTTTCTGTTATGGACTTCATTAGAATTGAATTAGGATTAAAATTATTAGTTAATGAGGTGGAATAGATGAACCATTTGTAAGACTGCCCAGGGACATATCTGTACAGTAAATATTTTTAAGCCCAGAGACAGAGGATTGTCTTAGAGAAGTCAATGTTACTACACAAACAAGTGATGGTGCATTCTGTGAGACATCAAGGAGATGGGCAGAACAGCTGCAAGGGGTGAAGCTCCTATGATACGCAGTCACTCACAGCAGCAACAAAATTCAGACCCAGAATTATGCACAAAGAACACATTTATCTTGTACTGATACTCAGTCCTTGTGTGTAATTCTCTGTAGCACCAGATTTTATGCACTGCCTAGTGCTTTATCAGCTCCTTGTTGTTTAGACACCCAACACTTGACAAGAAGGAGTTGGTCATCTGGGGAACCAGATGCAGCTTTGCTAACAGCAGGGGTTATCATTGCGTGCAAAATCTGGTTATACTCTTCATACTTTCGGTGAACTGAATCTGAATACTGAGAATAGAAAGGAGCCAATTATCTTCTTCTCAGTTCAGTAATTATATACATATATTTATCTCAAGTACATTTTTTGTTTCAATGGGCATATCTAGTAACCTGAATAGAAATAATGCATCCATAGGAGAAATTGTAGTTATTACTTCAATGATAATAACATGTGGTGAGAATGATGCAGAGTATGAAAGTTGTTAATTGTGTACAGGGAAGTATTCTAGGGGGCTTGGCTATGAGAAAAGGGCAGGAAATAAGCTTGCCTGGAGGACAGATGCAGCCATCTGTACAGTGATCTTCACAAAGTGCAGATCGTTCCGGGTTGCTGCACGTGTCAGAGCAGGGAGATCCACACTCATGGTATTGCATGTTGAATGGACATGATTTGGCTAAAAGTAGAAAGGGTATTATAAAGCTGATTTTTCACTTGAAGGGTTGAGAAAACAGTATTTGCAATTTAGGTTGATTTGTGTCAAGATATGACAGGGTATCCTGATCAGGAGGCTGAAACATTTTAGATTTTCTGATTTATATTGAAAATCCTTTGTAAGGCAAAATCCCCTAAGCTTCCATATTCTCAAAGTCTTGCATATGATCAGGTTAAGACTGATTTCATGATAATTGCACACACTTTTAAATGACTGTCTTCTTCCGGAAAAAAACCTCACATTTTTGAAGATGTGGGTAGTAAGCACAGGTGAAAATCCATTCCCAAGATACTTACGGCACAGTTCTGAGGTTCTCCAGTTCAGGGGCTGTCCACCTGCATGAGCACACTGCCGGGAGTACTCAGCAAAGGTGTTGCACATGCAGAAGTCAGCCATAGAGCTGTCACAGTGGCATAGGTCTTGTATGCAAGTTTCAATGTAGTCCTGAACATCCACAAGCATATTACAACTTGTAAATGCTTTGCTGGTTAATACTGTCTCACAGATAGAAGCCTAGGAAGGAAAAGGGAAAAGGTAAACAGTGTTTAGAAAATATGAAACTAATTACGTACGGCATGGAGCAGAACCAATCAAAGATTCATCTGATCCAGAAACCCATACAACAGTAGCCTTAAGCAGATATTAAGAGAAAATATAATAATAGGGCAAAAACACATGGAACTCCTTTGATTAACTCTAGTATCTTCCATATCCTCAGTTACTGTCACCTCAGGTAACTTCCCGTGCATTATACAATTTCTTTTTTTAAAGACAGCCTTAGTAATTTTTTCCTTCAGAAAAACATGCCGTTTTCTTGTTGAAGGGAATGCAAATTTTTGGCATTCACTTTAGCAAAGAATAAAACATGAAATTTGGAATATTTTTCTTTCCAGACCTACAGGTGAGTCATATTCCTGCTGTAGTTTTTTCCCTTCTAAAACATTTTCTCCAAAGACAGAATGTATTTCACACTGAGTAAACAAATTTTGAGAGACAGGTTCTTACAAATTCTGTTGAGCAGTTCATCAGAGAAGTAGGAGGAATAGGATCATCACATTGCTCTGTGGGTCCATCCATTTTCTGCCTATTACCAAACTGTATGGGAGTCAGTTTTGTCTCTGTAAATAACAGTTCAAATATTAGAATGATGCTTACTGAATTTTGTATGGAGATATTTTCTTTCATAATGCTACCTGATATGACATGAAAAGTGATTACCAAATAATATCATATAACATGAAAGGTAAAAGATGATGAACAGAGTATAAAGAACTGGATCCTCATTATTAAAAACAAGTAAAAATTTTTATGTGGCTGGTCTTAAACTATCTAACAGAGATTGAAGCAGTCTAATATATCTCAAAGCCCTGAATATGCACAACTGACATCACAGAAATAGATGAAGAAGTATCCCTAGTTTTGCAGTTAAAATTACCCATAACCTATGTTACAGTATATTATAAAAAGGAAAAACAAGCGCCAATACTTAATACTCTTTTTTATTACTTACTCCCTGAAAAAAATTCATTGCTGACTGGAATTCCATTGAAGTCCCCACAAAGCCCACAGGTTTGATTGGCATATTTCTTATCTAGTTCCACCTAAAAAAGATGAGGAAGGAGGTTCATAGAAATGTCAGTCTTGATGGTTAGGAGCACAGCCTATACCAGTACTGCTTGTGTTCTCAAAATTTGAGATATGTTTGCTGTGCAGATGGTATTGTGTGATAACAAGCTAGGAAAGATCAGTGATGACCAAGAAAAGGTTGCTCTTATTCTAGCCCTGGGTTGTGAATATCAATGCTTTGCCAAGTCTGGAATCTGAGAATACCTCACTGTGAGGTCGGAACATTATAATTGGGGGTTTATTGATTCTGAGGTCAGCTTGGTGGGGAACAAAAGGAAAATTGGGAACAGACTGGAAGACAAAACAATACACTAAAAGTAGACACGAATCCAAAAGTAACGAACATCTGCCTGGCAGTAATACTGCAATGGTAAACAGACTATTTCCAAAATACAGACTTTCTGCTGTGTTTTGGATGTTTTCTTACCAGAAGGGCATCATGTCCATTCCAAAGGAAAGTCAGTCCTAACTTGGCAGAAACTTTCAAATAGTTGTTACTTCTCTCTATCAAGACTCCCATATGGCTGTAGGGCATCTGGACCCTGGGGAAAGATCACCGTAAGTCACGTACGGTAGGGACAGAATGTGCATTGACTGTCCATAGTGATATCCTTTCTCATTCTCTTTGAGAATTTTGGACATGTATCTGTGAGGAAATTAGAACAGTACCTGACTATAGACAATATAGGTTTGTAACATTCTGCCCGTTTCCTATGCAATTGCCTTTCATTGTGCAAGTGGGTCAGCCTTGCTTTCCCTGTTGTCCCTTTTGGTTTTCTCTGTTAAGGGTGTTTTTCTAGGTAAAATGTTAGAGTTTATCTTTAGTTGTATTGTTCAAAAAGGTGCTAGGAGGCTCTGTTTTGCAGGCAGTATGCTTCAGGATATTGCTATTTACTCCTTGAAGCATTTGATAATAAAGGGATAGACTTGAGGCTTTCTGTGACATGAGTGCCATTCAGGAAGCTGTACCCAAGATAACCTTTAGAACTAGCTCATGGTACATAACAGATAACTCTCTGTGGGATACCTGCCCAAATATTTACCTGGCCTTTTGGGCAGGTTTCATACCCTATGCCAAAGTCAGTGCTACAATTGCTATATAGATAGCAAGTTTCCAGAACAGATAATTTAAAATTAACTCAGGTACAAACTGCACACACTTTTCAGTGCGAGGACAAAAGCTGTCAAAAATTCCTCTCAGGGTTTCTGCTCTGGTAAAATTAACGGGAAGCAGTAACTTCAAGAATGTAAAAGACTAACACTTTGGCTGAATGAAGTTTATAGACTTAATTGCATACACACACACACACACACAATTGTAGCAGTGGGGCAGCATATTGGATATAGCTCATCTGAACAAAATAAACACAGGGATGATCTGCAAAGTGGAACTTAGCTCACTGTCAAGCCCTCCTTTTTTTTGTTAAAATTCAGGAAGGACCTGGGCCCTCCCACTCCCCATTGGGAGCAATGTGAGATCAGCTGAGGGGAAGGGTTGCTTGCTCAAAGAGCCCACTGGGAACAAGGTAGGAACATACAATTTGTTGTCAAGCAGGACAGAGCCACTCTGGGTCAGTTCAATCACTACTCCTTCCAGCTTCATGATGACGTGAGTGATCACAGTAGCATTTTGCACCATTGCACGCCTAATCTGGATGTTGAAGTCCTCATAGGGAGACTTGCAGTTGGATGCAAAGATGTAATTGCAGACC
This sequence comes from Grantiella picta, assembly GCA_013397955.1. Lineage (NCBI taxonomy): Eukaryota > Metazoa > Chordata > Aves > Passeriformes > Meliphagidae > Grantiella > Grantiella picta. Next base: position 140,622 of record VZRM01009154.1, on the reverse strand, counting down.
CCAGGGAAGTAAAAGATGTCCCCATCAAAGGTCTTGAAGTGGAAGTTACCCCATGTGCTGCACACACGGCCATTGTGAGAGGGATTGCCAGCTGTGGATTCAAAATAAGCAGTAAGAATTTTCTGCAATTTTTTGTAGTACCCTCCATTTAGATGCTTTATCCCACCCACTTCTTTCACTAGCCTTTGTCCAAAAAGGCCATTTTCTGTTTTCTGTCTTGTCAAGCTATTTGTTTATCATTATTTATTTAGTTCAGTTGCTTTTTGTGTTTCGTCAGTTTTGTATTAGGGATATAAGGCCTAGGGGCAAAAGAGACCTCCTGGGTCACTAGATCTGATGCCTTCTGTATCCTATAAATCCTTTCCTAAATGTATGAGGTTTCACCATAAAACCATTTTAAAGCTAGTTTAGAACTAGCTGATGGTCCTACTAGGGAAGGCCACTCATACCCAAAACCTCTGAATGGCTGGAAGACTTTTGCCAGCATCTTCTGAAACATATTCCTGGCCCATGTATGCCTGGTTATCCTTTTGCCAAAATTACACTTCACCTTGAAGGGGTTCCACCTCCCTGTTCCTCCCCCTGCCCATTATAGAAATCTCTCCTTTCTTTCCAGTCTTCCTTTCCTTACAAGCATACTCTACAATCTCCCTGATTATCTTCCCAGTCCCATTTCACATCTCTTCCACATTTACACTACCCGGCTTTGAATTGTACCCTATTCCCTAGATAAGGTGTCTCGACAATTTTCAGCACACTAGTACTTTCCTCTCTTTACTGGAAATGTATACAATACTGAGGAAAGACACATACAGCATGTATGTATGTATGTATAAAGATATAAATTTAATTTTTTTGTTACAGCTGCATCATAGAACAGTGAGGCTAAACACTGGATTCACGTTTAGAATATCCATGTTACCTGATGAACTAATTTTCTGTTAACTTTTTGTTTTATGATTCTAAAGGATCTTACTCAATTTATTGATTTTTTCAGTCACTCCCTGCTCTGTGTCATTAGCAAGAGCACAGATATCTGAGCCATGACATTTGCTTAACTTACCCTTTACTTTCAGTGTGTTTTGGAAAGGTGGAATGATTGTCACTTCTTGGGATTTGAAAGCTGGTAGTAAATAGAAAGGAGAAAAAAGGGCCAGGTTTAATCTATTTTGAAGTTCTAAAACATGGATAGAGATTGCCTAGTCTTTTTAGTGATTGATATTTCCCACTACTATTTACAGTCTAGGGGTAAGTTTCCACAATGTTTCATTGGTGGTTTTCACACAATGCTTTGTATTCTGACTTTCTATAATTTTCACTAACAGCTAAATTTTCACTAACAGCTAATTGTGGTACTTTCTTCCATTATTTGTTCAAGACTCCCATCTGAGGCTGGCCCTGATGTTCTGAACTCAAGAGCAGTAATATGATCCTCAGAGCACTGTATCATAATAGTGATTATAAAAGCTGTTTTTAAATAATTTGTGACACATATTTTGCAGGGCAACTTAAGATCAATTATTTCAGCCTGTCATCCCTAATATACTAAGCTTTGGAACCTTCTACCCTTATTTTGCTCTGTACAGTTATGTGTCATGCATGATCTTGTAGTACTTAATTATTCAAATGTTTAAGGTAGTTACAGTTTTCTTATTTTCTCATGAGTGATGCCGTTATCTTGACACAGTGTAAAAAAATGTGTCTTTTATTACCTACTACCAAGTACCTTGGTGATATGTATGTAAACACACACCTCTTCTGAAAATACACTTTTCAGAAATAAGTTATGTACCTTTTGTGAAGTTAAAGATTAGATAACTGTATCATATCAGCAGAGCAGATCCACTGGGCCAGAGGAAGTTCTCGAGCTTAAAGCAGTCAGAGACTGGCTGAGAATTCGATATATTGTACAGAGGGCTTCTCTTTTAATGTGTGTGGTATATTTTAGCTGGGAATAAGAATATTCTAGCAATCTTACTATTTATCATCTTTATTTGGAACAAAACCTTAGAAAGGGATCAGCATAAAAATACTTACGTTTTTGTCGCTGCAGGAGAGATGGAGAAACATACTCTGACTTCAGTGGTTGTTCACCACCCTGAGCTAGAAATGAATCAAGAAAAGTAGTAAAGGAAACGTGAATGTCTAATTTTCTGGAGTTCCCTCATAATTTCTCAATTTTATCTGTTTAAACATTCAACACTCAGCATATAAAAAACAAGCAAAAGATATGTTTATGTACACAAGGTCAGAAATGCATCAGGACCTGTGCTACATGCAACTGTGATGGCTAAACACCACTCCTTCAGCCTCATCCTTTTCTGTTTTTAATTTTTTGGGTAATAAATTACTGCAGGGAAGCCATCAAAAACATGCCTGTGGTGATTTGAGCAGGTCCTTATTCTGTCACAGTCTACTGCTAGATTCCCTTTTAAGCTTTTCAGATAAAGGACCTAAATTTCTTAGGTTTTATGATTACTCTGTGCTTTAAGCATCTGTAAAATCTTTTTTTCTAGCTAGATGGCTTTAAAATAGGTCCATTTTTTACAGGAAGATTGCACTTTCGGGTTAGAGGACTGATCTTTGTCAAAGCCAAAGTTACTCTGTGTTTTATAGTTTCAAGCACTCTTTGTAGTAAGCCACAGAAGGAAGATAAATGCAAAAATTACGCCACACAGAAGGAAATAGCCTTTTCCAATAAATACATTTGTGCCTGTTGATTTTGCCCCAAAGCAAAGAAACCATTATTCATTCCATTCCACTGCAGCATCAAAATAGGAATACATACATTATCTGCAGGAGCCAGAGGGGTTTTCAATGCACTGTTTAGTGAGAGTTCATCAGAGGGCAGGTTGAGGTGAAGACTATGCTGGCCAGAGAAAACTGAAAGGGCAGGTTCACCCCGTGCTGCACCCCACGAGGGCACTACGTGGGCAGGACCAGCAGAGGGGCTAAGGCTGAAAGCAGAGCTGTAAGGAGCTCTGCAAGTCCCCCCTTGGGGAGAGACCTGGGGGTCTGCAGCTGGGGTTAGAGGACATGTGTCCACATTTAAAGCAGGAACCCATTCAGTGCTTCTGGGCTCCATCACTGCCGAGCCTCACAGAGCTTTTTGCTTCTCTCTCCGTGTACTCTGTGGCTCCACTCCATCTCATGCCATGTGCATTGCAGATGCCTGTTTCCACTGCATGTTGTGCTAATGCTGCAGCTAGTCCTACAATGGGCACTATCACCTTTGACACTATCACTTCAGAGTATAAGTTACTGTGGAATTACCTTGGAGTAAGAAAAATATGACATCATACAATAGGATCTGCACTTGAGATCAAAATACATTTAAAACTAGTATTGTTGTTACCTTAAATTTAAGGGAAATTATCAGGTGAAAAAAAAAATTAAAGAAATTTCCATCCATCTGTGACTGTTAAGTGCCCTCAGGATATTTAAAGCAGTTACATTTGTTTCAGCCCATCACAAACCCACTCTATGTACTAAGTTTTTATGCAACCTCATAAGCAAGAGTAAATTATTTTTTAAAATCTGTCATCTGATGGTTTTCAAGCAAAACCCATCTCTTTTTTATCAGCTGATAAACAGAATCTTTAATAAGGTATGCCGACATACTCCTCCCTGACTTGTTCCTTTCTAGAGGTACCTTTGCACCTTTTGGTTTGTTCATTTGGAATTGCTATACCTTGAAGTGAGAGTAAAAGCTAAATGCAAATCTTGAAGCATTTTGGTAGAAATATAGGTTATGAAATATAGGTTATGAGGGAGCTCCATTCAATGCAGTGAAGCTGTTCCAAATTTCAACTTTAGTTTCAAAAGATGAGTTTCAAAAGAGTTAATTTCCTCTTCTTAGGAAAGAAAGCATTTTAAGCATAAAATAAATTCTTGCACGATGGTAATAGGTTTAACTTCACAAAGCCAAGAAAAAAAGTGTTTCAAACTCCAAAGAAAGTTATAAATTCTTCAAAACAGTAAAAATGCCAAGTAAGTGAATCTTCCTACCTTTGATCTGTATGAAGACAAGGGCTAGTATTGATATCCATAGTGGTATTCGTATCCCACCACCTTTGCCCATCTTCTGGAAGCCCGGTAGAAACTACCGAACGACCTGCCTCTGAGGAAATACCTGTCTGCTCCCAAGTCTTATATAGTGAGAGAGTAGATTTTGGCTCAGTTCCCAGATTGTTTCACAAGCCTGTTAAAAGGTGGGGCTTCAGACATTTTCGTTTTCCTTTGCAGGTGCACAGGTAAACAGAGGATGCTCTGACTTTCTCTCAGGTATTTACACTCTAGGAGGAGTCTTCTTTCTACAGGTCTTTTTGACAAAATGTCAAGAAGTGAGCAAGAATTTTTGCTTAGGCTTAGCATTGCCAAATTGTTGTTTATTGTGGGATAAATACAATTTAAGGGACTTCTGAGTGACTTTTAAGCAGAAAGTTGGAGTGAATTACTTCACTTTTTTTTTTTTTTTAAAGTTTTCTTCCTTATGGCAAGTGATGGTAATTAACTTCTTAAAAAAACCCCAAAGAAGTTCCACCTGCTACAAATTTTTAAAATTAGTTTGTACCTGCCTATGTAGATACCTTGTGAAAATGGGGAAGTGAAATGCTATTTAAGGTCAGTGTTTATCCCACTGACCAGGCACAACACAGGTTTACATAATGAAAATCCTTCTGTATTGGACAGTCAGTAATATTGGCCTTTCCTTGAGGGACTCCTCTTCTAAGTTTTCCTTCTGAGTAAACATGATTTCACCATTAAAAACTAGCTGGATTCTACCTATAATCTAAGAAAAAAAAATCCTTGTGATTTCTAACCCTAGAGACATTAAAAGACTGATATGCAAGAATATTTTTTGGAATATTCCTTATCTTAGGAAAAATGAGAGAGGGAACAAGGCTTTGCGACTGTGTTAAAATAGTTATTTATAGCTATATTACTTTGGGGGATTAACCTTTTATAGTGTTTTACCCTGAGGTGTAGAGAAACACAGTCTTTTCAGGAAGAGAGAAGATCCCATAATCCCACATGGGTTCAAACAGTTCGTGCGAGGAAGAAACTACTGGGATTATCTCCATATTCTTTGGAGTCATAACTATGTTTAAAACAAAACGTAGTTTAAACATTAGAGAGAGACATTAGAGGAACATTGAAAGGACAGTGAAATACTCATATCGGTCACCTAAGAAGACTGTCCAATTTCCATCACTAGTGGTTTATAAGAGCAGGCTACTAAAACATCTACGTGAGAATGGTCTAAGTGCTGTTGTTAGTACACTGGGGCAAGGGAATAGACTAAACATCCATTTAAAATTCTCTCAAATATGATTTTCTATTATGTTTTGTGAAAAATAATTGGGAAATCATAGAATCCTAAAATGGTTTGTGTTGGAAGGGATCTTAAAGATCATTCCAGCCCCCCTGCCATGTACAGGGACACCTTCCACTAGACCAGGTTCATCAGAGCCACATCCAGCCTGGTCTTGGACACTTCCAGGGACGGACTAACCACAGCATCTCTGGGCAACCTGTTGCAGTGTCTCACTTTCCACAGAAAGGAATTCCATCCTTCTATCTAATAAAAATCTGCTCTCTGTTAGACTTGAGGAAGTAACTTCAACACTAAGAGAGAAATAAAAGGCACCATTTTCCCTAAGCAGCAAACAAAAGCAAGAAAATATTCTAGTTATCCTGAACATTTTAAAAGTACAACTACTTAAAGAAACGTGACATAACAAAATTAAATTGGAAGTTTTGAGGAAAAGAATTGTTCAGTTTCAGTGATGAGTTATACCTCTGGCAACCTCATTGACGTATAAGTCTGCAGAATTTACCTTAACATTATTTAACAAGGAAAAGAAGACATCTACAAGATACTTGTACATACGGAAATACAGGCAATGAAAATTTAAGGAAGTATCGTTGTTTCTAATGGTTAGTATCAAAGTTCCAGGATGAAGATCTAGAGAAAAAAAAAGAGTATTTGAATGGTACATAATTAAAGTAATGATAAAATAGTACTGGTAAACTCAGGTGGGTAACACACATAAGCTTATTAAGAGATTATGTTGGTGAGAAGAAAAATATGCTTTATGAATCATTGCATTGCTTACCACTGAAAAATCAACTCATATCAACAGTTGCTATGCTGTGGTTTCATTTACGTTTCCTCCATGTTCAGGGAAGCACTGTGATCTCTGAGACATCCCAGTTTGGTCATCACAAATTAGGCTGCACCTGGTTTACAATTCACTTTAACCCCTTTAACTGAGCTTTAAGGCACCATCAAAAGGGGTTCCCTATATGTGTATTTTTGACGGAATTTTTTAAACCTCATATATGTCATGAATCAGTTACCCTTACACTACTAAGTTGTTAACTCAGTGACTAACTCTCTTGCTGTGTTAAATTTCTTGTGTATTTCTTCTCAGAAATTGTTATAAAATGCATCAAAATGTATGTGTCTTTCAAAAACAATCTCAAATATTTATGATAAATTTATTTAGTAGTATTATTAATTATTCAAAGAAATAATTCCTCTTGAAATTGTATTTCACCTCCATTCATTCAATAGACATACACAGGTGACATAGGAAAGTATTTTTAAAAAATTATTTGGGAGTAACGTGTCTGATTTTTGTATCTCTTTATGACCAAATCTGTACAGTTGACTGCATAACTGCAAATATTAATATGTTAGAAGAATTTATTGATGTACCTATTTTTAACTTTTTTACAGAAAAGAGAAAAGATTTTGCTATTGCAATTGATCTGAAAACCCTGACATCTCTTTCTCTAGTTTTTCTTCCTTTTTCACATAATCATATTCCTACTCTCTGCATCTGTAATATTAAAATGAATTAAATAGTTCAGTAAAAGAGTTGTTAGCAATCCTATTCATGATTTCTGAATCTCATTCTTCATAAACTAAAATGAGACCATCATATCTCATTTTCATAGATTCTCACTGTATAATTCAAATAAAATGTCATAACAAATTTAGTTAACTTTCAGGTGCAATAATGAATGAAATCAGTGTATCCATTTATAGTTAAAAAAGAATGATGGTCTCTTAGAGACATGCAAAAGGTTGCCTAATCCACCTGGTACCATATTGGAGTAGGGACTATTCATTTAAAGGAAGGATGAAAACCCATGTAATTGACAGGAATGACAGCACTTCCTCTGTGTCAGTGCTAAAGTGCAAGTTAACAAGGAGCTGTCTGCTGGGTTCCTCTCTGTCTGGTCATTTGGCCACTTCTGAAGCTATGTTTAAGCTCCGGAGTGATGCTGGAATATTTGGCATTGGATTCAGCAAAAGTACCATTCTGATTGTCCCTGAATTTTGACCTATGCAAATTCAAACGCGCGATTGTTATCTGAAACCTTCTATGGGAAAGTGAGGCAACTAATCAGTTGCTACTTAAAAGTTGTTCATTCACATTATAGGTGTTCTCTTATGTGAAGATAAACTACATTTCAAACAGCTGCAGTAAGTATTTCATAGTATGATACAATATAGTCTATCCAAGGTAAAGCTATAGTTAAAGGCTAAAATAGGGATACAACTCCTTTTATGTTCTTGACTAGATCTTAGTCAAACACAGAGTCACTGATTCATTCTTTTACTTCCAAATGCTTAGATAAAACTCATTGATTGAAAATCAAGTCACATTAATAACTGAGATTTGAAGCCATTTCATTAACAGGTGTAGTTCTTCTGTCTTTTGGTGTGTACATTGTAGAGGACCAACACATAAGGCTTTAATCTCCATTGCAAACTCGATGTTTTACTGTAAAACAAGTAATATGTAAAATGATCAAGATCTATTTCTGGTCTATTTATTTCAAAGGTTGAAGTGTCATTTAGAAGAACCCAAACAAAGCACAACATTTTAAATCAGGTGCTTTAAATGGAGACTGCCTAGCTGCAACATAAGAAGCTGGTTAACACTGATATGATGAGGAAGTAAAAGATATTGAGTATAATATCTCTCATTTTATTTACAGTTATCTTCTGGGAAGGAAATGCATCAAAGAACAGCTAAGAGTATTGTATTAGGACATTTCACCTGTGGAAAGTTAGTAAAGATTTCATGCAGAGTTAGTAAAGAAAAAAACAATGTGCACCCTGTACCATGTGAAGTATGAACATGGGGGCCAGAGTAAGCTTTCCATGTCGTCTGAACACGTCCAGGATATCTCTGTGTGTAAAGGGGATAAACACTTAAGCCTCTTTACAGTTTGTAAACACAGACACCAGAACCGTGCATGCCAATATTTGCAATTGGTATTATAGACTAAAAAATTGATGTACACACACATACTTGAGGACATATTTACATTGTGCAGTGGTGCATGCTGTGGAGATCCCTCTGCTAGCAGCAGCCAAGGTAAATTCATAATAGGAAATAATGTCATTGCATTAATATGAGGTTGCACCTAACAGAATTTGCTTTTCCCTGAGGCACTGACACTGCAACATTGTGTTTGGGATCAGAGCTCTACCTAGAGCTATACAATGCCATAGGGTCATAGCAGCACTGTGTAAAGCCAGCTGAAATCTGGGGTCTGTTATGCAGTGCCTTAGTGACCCAAATCAAGAATCAGTCTTTAGAAGTGACTGGTGTTGGCAGACTCAGAGAAATCAATGGTTCAATTAGCAAAAAGTGGGTGAAATAGAGGGCTATGCTGAACACTATAAACCCTCAAAGGAACGTGTTGGTAAAGCACAACCTCAAAAAAATCCGTGTTAATATACTCTGATGGACACAGTTCTGCTGAATGACTCCTTTCTCTTTCTTTCTTTCTTTCTTTCTTTCTTTCTTTCTTTCTTTCTTTCTTTCTTTCTTTCTT